>JALJEE010003053.1:0-33237 GCA_023231475.1 Seison nebaliae | reverse complement strand
ATATATACGTGAACGAACACTTTTCTATGGTCATGCCCTAGGCCTCTGACCATATACTAAAATTGGAACGATACAGAGAAGATTAGCATGGCCCCTGCGCAAGGATGACACGCAAAATCGTGAAGCGTTCCCCATTTTTTTTCGATCTTAAATTCAAATTTACATGTTACATTTATGTTAAATTTAACTTCTTTACTTTTAGAATTTTCAAAGGAAATATGGAAGAATGTAAAAGGATATTTACCCCAATTGAAAAGATATCAATATAATTTTAAAGTTTCAAAATTCATGATTGATAAGGACGTTCTGACAACCATATATGGTTTAATATGTATCTATTGTATCTATGAGCAAAATATGATAGATATGATTCACTCAATCTTTTATTTATATTTATTACCTTTCTCATTCACTTTCACGGTCATTAATGAATTAATAATGAAAACAGAAGAGTATTTTATTTAACAATCTTAGACTCACACGATTGTCAGCTTGTTGATTCTTTGAAATTGGAGTCGATTACAGTCTCAATTTCTTTCCATAGTCTTTCCATAAAATTGGTTTAATGTACTTCTTCAAATCGTTCTTATATAGATTATAGGATTCTTCTTCATGCCAAAACATTTCACAGATAAAATTGAAAGTATAACCTCGACTTAAAAATGTTCTAATATTAATTATCTCAATGACAAGGTCGTTATCAACAAGATACCATTGATCTCTATCATTAAACGATTTCACCACACCTTTCACATGTCCCGTGCTAATGCTTGTTTGGTTGATCGTCATAGTTTGGTTATAGAATTCCTTATTGAAACGTGCTCTATTTATTTTAAACTGCTCTATTGTGGCAATCATCTCATAGTATAATGCATCAGCAATTATACTTTTAACTTTATCATGGATTAATCCATTTCCCTTTACTTGTTTTAGTGCGTCGAAACTATCATACAAATCCAGAATATTATTGTGGTATAGTTTATTAATTTGTGGATCTTTTGTTAAATTAGGTAATTCTCCCAGATTAGTAATCTTATATGCAAGATCTTCAACTATTAAACATAATGCGTAAAGTTTATATTGTTTTTCAGATATAGTTTTATAAAAATTATGGAACAGATTTTGAGTAATAAATCGAGTTCCCTTCCAATATTTGTCGTTCAGTCTTTGTTGATAACTTATTAGTGGAAGTTCGTCGAGAGGAATCGGTTTATAAGTTTTATCAAGATCACCCAAAGTGATAGTTCGATTGGACGTTACTGTTGTAATAATACTGGCGATTATTAATTTCATTTTACTAATGACTTTGTGATGTAACTTAAACCTATGAATAAAGGTAGTTTTGGAACTTAACGGAATGATAACAATTTTAGGAAAGCCATACTTTTTTATAATTTCATTACATTTGTGTTGGATCCACAACGAATCTTTTAAAATTTTTTGATTGAACATACGATAATCATTAGAATTGAGATAATCTTTGAATGTATTTAATTTTAAATCATGTATTTTCAATCCCGTCGGGAACCAGAGGTATAACATGTTTATTGTAGGATAATGCATGACCAAAAAGTTCGTATATTCAATAATTTTAGGAAATTCTTGACCTCCTTTTGTGTACTGTATAGGTTCATCTGGCAAATATACTTTCCTAATTACTTCATGCATATTAGCATCTTCCGGGCCACAAAACAAATGGTTTATCAAAATGTTCCACGAATTGAAATAAGGACCAGCCAAATTATTACGTTGAATATAATCTAACTGTTTCTTATTCTCCACGTTGACATCTATAGTTTCCCCAGATCTCACTATTTCTGCTAAAGCTTTAGCATTAGCTTCAAGTTTAAATTTTTTATTAAATTTTAGTTTCTTCAATGAAATTTCCAGGTTATTTCGGCAGTTACCCGGACATTCTTCTCTGGCAATGTATAATCCAAAGAAATTGAATAAACATTTACTTCTATCTGTCAAATTCAGTTTTGGAGATACACAACCATAAGAAAAATTAGCATTCTTTGAGAAACAAGAAGTATTGAATTTATGAAGTCCAGCGAGAGTTAATATTTCGTGTTTTAAATACACATGAGCAAGATTCTTTGGAAATGTACTTGAATTATACGTCTGTAACGAATTAATGTCATTAAATATTTCACATACTTGTTGATCGCATTCATAATATGTCGCTAGTATATTTAATAGAAATGGACTAAACATTACCGTTCGCAGAAAAAATAGAGATGCACATGCGCCATTAAAATTTTCTATTACAGGTGGTTCATTATAAGGATTCCTGACTGTCACCAATTTCGTTGTAATATTTTTCATATATTTTAAAGTAAAAGAATTCCTAAACGAAGAAAGAAGAAAACAGAAATAACTGAAAATGAAAAATTCGATCCAATTCGAATACTGGTTGATATACTGATTCGAAAGGATATCAAAACTGCATCATTTTAAGTTTTTCAACACATTTCGTAATTTCGTTCATGGATTGTAATAAAATTGTATTTCACTCTTGCAAACTTTGGTTTAGCTTTGCAAATAATTGTAGAATGTCTGAAATAAAACTAACACGTAACTTCCAATCGAACAATTCTAATCTACTTACAAGTTAGTTTTTAGTCTAGAACAATTTAAGAACGTGTTCTTCCAAAAATAAACAACATGAACAAATAATCTAACATGGCAATAATCTGGAAGACTGTCCGAAATATTCTTTTCTTATAAAAATTCTTTAAATAATCTATTTGTTAATGAAGATTTATTCTTAATTTTTTAAATAATGTCCCATATCACTGATATCACTTTGGAAATAGAATTTGATTTGGTGCTTAACAGTTATTGATGAATTATTCAATGAACGAATAATATCTCATGAGCAATGTAATCCAGCAATAATCCTAAGAAACCATTTCGTAGGCCCCTCATAGCCGGAACATTATCTGTCGCTGCAGAAATTATCTTACTTATTGCGATAACAATTTTTCAATAAGATGTTTTACCGCTTGGAACACATCAATACCTTTCGTTGTATTTGTTAAAGGCACCAATCCAAAAAAATTTTACTTTATTGTCAAATTATTGTCCGTCAATCGAACAAAAATAACCAATTCGGACATTTGATCGAATGTCACCGATTCTTCCTATGTTTGTTGCAATATTGCTGTAGCAATAGTTTGTTTCAATTCCGATGTTATTTCAGTCGATAAATCGTCCATTATCCTCATGATCGATCGTCTTGAAATATGAATATTGTTTATAATGAATAAAGATTCCTTCGAATTTAAAAGTTTCTCCAACTCCGTCAAAACTTTCTTAACCAATTTTGATGAAGATTCGATCGGCAAACAGGATATTGCGATTTTCTGCGATATAAAAGTTGAAAGATCTAATTTTTGCTGATCATTCGTCGTCACGATCTGATGTCCATCGAACATTGGATGTAATAATTTATAGTGTCTTATTAAATTCGATTTTCTGTCCGATTTTAAGAATTTATCGCACAATTTACATATCGTTCCATGTTTAGTTTTTTTGTATAATTTTTCCTTCAAAGCTTTCCATATTTTTCACTTATCATCAGTTTTATTTCTTTCTTTACGAATTCACATACATACATTCACTTTCTTTTTTAAACGAATTATGAAATATACTACCCTACTTGAAAGCAATAAGCGGGCAACCGTGAGCAAGAAATCATCAAGCTGACTCATTTACTCACGCTTGCCCACTCCTGTTCTATTATATGTACGATCGAGAGATACAGATAAGGACTTTTTAGTGTTGGGCAAAGAAACAGCTAGTCCATAAAAATCGCCACAGTAAGTGAAGAATAAGTTGATCTTCAATTCAATCGAGAAATATTTGCAACGATGATGAACATTTTTAAGTAAGGAACATTGAAAATAGATTGTGTAATATTTGTGTAATAAGACGCTTTGTGCGGCAGCGTACCTTAACCCATTGTTGGGAATTTCAACCAAAAAATAAAAAGAGAAATATCCCAAGATATTGAATCGCTTCTTTTAGATGTTAGCGAAACATTTAACATCCAGGTTTTACAGGAATTTCGGAGCTGTATTCACCTTATGGGGGAATTCACCCTGTTTCTCATTTTCAAAGAGGAAGTCACTCAAAATTTCGGTGGACACTAGTCTTTTATCCTCCCATTGTATCGGGAAAAAGTCGTCGAGATAAAAATAATCTATGAAATTCGACGCAAGTAAAATAAGTCCTATTTCTTTATATATAACATAAAATGTAAGTTAAGAAGAGAAAAAAAGTGGGAAATACGTTCCTAGAGTCATTTCTAACTGTGTACTTCTTTACGCATATACATATGTAATACTCTTTAAAGGAAGTTATAAGCATTTGAAAAAATGAATTATTCTTCAGATTATGTTATTACTCAAGGTCGAATATGAAGAAAAAAAAAAAATAATAATTGAATTATTCAGGACGAAAGTTTGGAAAATATTTAGTTTCAAAATCACATTATATGAGATTGAAATTCCATCAAATATTTGTTATGACAAAAACATAATGATAAAATGACGAAGCAATTAACCTAATAAATACTCAAATTATTATTAATCATACCTTATTAAATATATTTAATATAATATATAATTCGTATTATCAACTATAGTTGATTAGTAATAACAAACTTTTAC
Organism: Seison nebaliae; assembly: GCA_023231475.1. Taxonomy (NCBI): domain Eukaryota; kingdom Metazoa; phylum Rotifera; class Pararotatoria; order Seisonacea; family Seisonidae; genus Seison; species Seison nebaliae. The sequence continues at coordinate 28,561 of JALJEE010003053.1, read as the reverse complement.
ATTATTAAACATTAAACTAAATTCAGTGTAACTCAATTAAAATTAGAATAAAAATAAATATTAGTTGCAAAGAAGGGATGATTTCTGCTATACTTTTATCTTTCATTGTCATATTGTGCATATTGCATATAAAGTTTATTTTTATATTGATTAATTTTTTAGTTTCGACCTGAGTTTAGTCAGTATGTTAAAAGAAGAAATTTACTCAAATCCATCAAACTTTCTTTTCCGGAAAATACTTCTTTAATTTTTGGAAACAGTCAAGAGATAAAAAAAGTTTTTTCTTTAATTTGAACTCATGTTCATGCATTACGACTCATTTTCGATTTCATCGTTGTTCAATTTTTTCAAATAGTTGAATTACGATAATTTCGTTAAAAAGTATACTAAATTACTAGGAAATGCTTGGACGTTACCTTTATTATTTTAATTTGTTCATGAAATTTTTTCAGTTATTCGAGTGGAATTCATAATTTTGTAGTTCTTTCGGATCCGGATGCAATTCGAAAATGTTTCATTGAAAGATCTACCGAATTCAACGCGAGACCAGTTTGATTATTCTTGTTATAATTCATGCACTCTTTGTTTTGTAGGAATTTGTGGTTCAAATTCCTCAAGAAGAACGACATTTATTTAACAGTCACGGGAAAAGATGGAAAGATTTAAGGAAATTATTGGGACGTGCATTTACCGCGAAGAAAATGAGGAAATTGAATGATGAAATGATAATGGCAATATTTAATTGCATCGATGTATTAGATAGGAAAACGAATGGGAATCGTCAAATTGACATATTTCGGTTTATTTTAGAAAGTTAAATTTAAAATTGAAACAAAATTTTCAGATGTTTCAAACGTATGACATTAGAAGCAATTGAAACTTGCGGATTTGGTTTGAAATCTGAGTACCAGAATTCTAACGATGAAAAATATTTTAAAGTTTGCTCCAAAATGATTTTTAATTTCATTATTCAAATATTTTTAGGATCTCGATATGATTACATCTCGACATTATTTGTTGGATGTAATACTTTGTTAGTTTAAGTTTATATTTTAAAATTCATTTCCATTAATAGCTGTTTCTACTTTGGTCGGATGGATTATGAACCATTTTAAATTTTTACTCATTTGTTTCATGAAAAGTATTCATGTGGTACAATTAACAAAAGATCGATTAAAAATGGTGTATCTAGAGAAATCTAAATTAAAAGTTTCTCTCTTCGATTATCTTTTAAGATATAATTGATCAATATAATTTTTTCAGTTGGATGAAGATGCACAAAAGAATTTGTTGACTATAATAATGTCGACAGATGATGACAATGAAAACATGTTAAATGAAAAATCGATTGTAGGAAATTTATTTTTATTTCTTATTGCTGGTTATGAGACTACATCGACGGCTCTTTCGTATGCAGCACATGCCGTTGTTGCTTATCCAGAAATCCAAGAAAAGTTGAGAAGTGAACTTTTAGAATTCGCAAATAATCAACCTAATTCAACAATTGATAAAGTTTAACGATAAAATCTACTTTTTATCCATCATTCTTTCCATCAGAAAACTTTCAATTTCGATAATATTAATCAACTGGAATATCTGGATGCAGTAACGAAAGAGATTTTAAGATTTCGTCCTATAGCTCCATCGTTCGATTTCCAAAATTTTCATACCTATTTAATCATCTTCTTTCTCTGTATTTAGTGTCATTTCTCGATGTAATTTGGTTCCAACTCAATTGGATGTTGGCGAAGAACGAATAATCAACATTCCTGAAAACACAGTTGTCGTAGGAAACATATTAAGTCTTCATTTCAACAATCAACTTTGGGGTCCAGAAGATCCTCTTAAATTTATTCCAGAAAGACATTTAGACAATGAGGATCGACATTCAGTTGCTTTTTCAGCTTTTGGCATAGGTCCTCGGGAATGTATTGGAAAACGTTTCGCTCTTATGGAATTCAAACTGACATTAGCCTATCTGTTGAGTCAATATGAACTGTTACCTGGAGAAAATTTCGAGCAAGAATTAAATGTACAAAGTGGAATAACAAATGTACCAGCTAATGGTGTTTTTGTTAAATTACGAAAATTATGACTTACAATTAAACACAAAAAGTAAAATTAATTTTAATTTAAAAATTTTTAATTATTTAGAGTTTAGAAAAGTTCCTTATTTAAAAATAAATTTTCATTTCATATCATTTGACTCTCGTACTATTTTTATTTCGTTCAATAGAAAAGTTTTAATATTTATAATCAAGGTCAATAGTGGAATATAATTATCTTGATATATATTGAATTATCAGGTGTCATCATCCATCTGAAATTTTAATTGTTGTTGGAGTGGTGTTAAAGGATTATCCTAAATTTATCCTAAATCTGTTATTAGTATTGATCGTTACAGTATTCACCAGTAGTGTATATGAATAAATTGTCGGAACGATCTAAATTTTAAAATGGAATATTGCATCAAACTGGTTCAGCATGCGTTACCGTCTCTCATTTCGAATTTTACCAATTTCATTAATTCGTCTTTGTTGGAAGGCTGTTTTCAGCCTCTTCTTCATCGTGCATCGTTGGCGATCAACTCAGTCAAATTTTTTCTATCAATTTCGGTGTTCGTCAAGGTACTATTCTCGGTCCCTGGTTCTTTGGGCTAGTCATCCATGAAGTTCTTCGTGATCTGAACGAATCGTGTGACATTCACAAAGGAAGCAATTCGTTTCCACGTTACGCAGACGACATGGTGACTTTAGATCGTTCTCTCCGCCAACTAAAACTAACATATCAACGGTTATCCTTACTTTATCCTGACGAGGATCGAAATTTTTTTTATATTTTTTTCTACTTTATCCCGACGAGAATTTTAATCAATAAAAAATAATAAATAATATTTTTTAAATGGACAGCTTAATTGTAATTTCCATCTGGGTCATGGACTAACAACGTATCATCAATGAGAAAATTAGTTCCTGTAATTGGACTGGAAATTCATATTCAATTGAACAGTTTACGCAAATTATTCTCCCGAGGCAAACGAATAGTTCACAGAAACTTAGAAGCGAACTCAAATGCGAATTTGTGGGACCTTGGTATTCCTGGAACTCTACCTCAACTGAACGAGAATTTTATAGAATCTGCTCTCAAACTTGGTGTTCTGCTCAATTTCAACATAAACCAAATTTCTCATTTTGACAGGAAACATTATTTGTATCCAGATCTCCCAAATGGTTACCAGATAACTCAACATCGTCTTCCACTAGGAGAAGATGGTTATTTGACATATCCAGTGAAATTGAGTGATCAAAATGAATGTTCGAACGGTTTATCGATGGAAACTGCTCAATTCGAAAGATTACAATTGGAACATGATAGTGGAAAATCTATAGAAATTGCAAATGATTTGAAATTAATCGATTATAATCGAAGTGGAGTTGGTTTGGTGGAATTAATAACGAAACCTTGTTTCTATTCTATCCACAACTGTGTTAGTTTTATTGATGAATTGATAAAATATTTGCGAGAGTGGAATCTTTGTGAATGTCGAATGGAATTGGGAGAGTTACGATTCGATGTCAACATCAGTCTTCATCGTCATGTTGATGATATTGAGGGAAGAATAAATGAATCCGATTTATCTTCTTTCAATAAGAGATTGGTGAAAAGTCATCGGGTCGAAATAAAGAATATGAATTCATTGAAACATTTAAAAATTGCAGCGAATTATGAAATTGAACGACAACGCAATGGAAATTTACCGTCAAAAGAAGAAACTAGAAAATATAATCATTCTCTTCGATCAACCAAATTTCAGAGAATGAAAGAAGATGAACTAGACTACAGATATTGTCCCGAATTCAATTTACCTTCGCTTTTGATAGACGAGGAGAATATTAGACGAATTTTTATGATGGTCAAAGGAAAACGTCGTGTGGATCGATATCAAATTTTGATGGGAAAACCTTATGAAATTACATCGTTTCATTTGTTAGAGAAATTTAATTCCCAGTTGAATATTGTTCAGATTTATCGGAAACTTTTAATGGAATTGAATGTTAAAAATGAACCAAAATATTTAGAGAGAATACTTTATCTTCATTTACTGTTCGAGAAAGAGAATGAATTAAAATTATCACAAATTCACATAACATCGCTCGGTAAGTTTTTGGAGGAGAAATTTATTCAATTTGAATCAATACCTGTAATTCAAAAGAAAATTCAAATTGACCATCATGATTGTACGGTGAAGAATTATGAAAATATTTTAAGAAAAGAAATCATCAAAAATGAACTTAATTTAATTGAAGATCGTAATCATTTGGAAGAAATCATTAAAACATTCCTCGAAAATGAACCGAAAGCAATTGCCCAATATAGACAGAGGAAGTTGAAAGGTTCGAAAAAGGCAGATCGAATGAAATCGTTCTTCTTTTCACAATGTCAATCTAAAAACAATTATCGATTAAATAATGAAAAAATGAAAAGAATTATTGAAAAATATTTGAATAATAAAAATTTATAATTTTTTACAATAATTTTTATGATAATTAATATAAATCTGGTTATAAACGATGAAAAATTACCATTACAATTTTTAACGCAAAGGATAAATATTTGAAAAGAAGTTTATTGTTTGTCTTGAAATTAAATTTATCATTAAGACAATAAGAAATGAAAGGATGAATAAATAGTAAATTGGTTATCATATTTATCTAACAATTGTAATTGTTATGTGGAATCAATTAACATTTTAATTTATTCTCGAACAATTCATTCTACTATGCGTCGAACATTAACATATACTCCATTTTTCGGCACATTTGTTATTCCTTGTTTAATTTTAAGATCGAATTCGAATTTTTTTCCTGGCGTTAATTCGAATTTACTCACAAGATAAGCTAAAGTCAATTTCAATTCCATAAGAGCAAAACGCTTCCCAATACATTCCCGCGGACCAATACCGAATGGTACATAAGCCATTGGATGGCGTTTAATATCTTGAAGATGTCTTTCGGGAACGAATTTCAATGGATCCTCTGTCGGCCATAGGTCAGAATTGAAATGTAAATTTGGAATATTAGCCATGACTAAAGTATCTTTAAACACCTTTACCATTTCCCCGTTGCCAACATCAATTTCTGTCTCTTTCAAAGGTCTTCGTGATAAAACCCTATGAAAATTGTTGAAGATAAGTTGAAGGAAATCAAGAAAAAAAACCATGGTGCTACTGGACGGAATCGGAGGACCTCTTTTGTAAATGCTTCTAAATATTCAACTTCATTGATGTTATCGAAATTGAATTGAAACTATGAATTTCATCAATTCGAACGATGTATAAATTAAAAATATGAACTTTTTCGTCTTCTTCTTTATCTCCCATTGTTTCATTGTGCTCTTCAATAAATAAGAGCAATTCGTTTCTTAATTTCTTTTGGACATTTGGGTTTGACGCTAAACAATGAACCGCATAAGATAATGCGGTAGATGTCGTTTCATAACCGGCAACAAAGAACAAGAAAAGATTTTCAACGACTGCTTTCTCCGTTAATAATTGTTTATTATCTGTTTGTGTAGATAAGATGATGGTTAGTAAATTCTTCTGATCACTTTGTTCCAACTAAATAAATGATAAAGAATTAAATTGGAAATAAATGAAGGAACGTCCATCTTTAATGTTGCTCGATACATTTCACCAATTCTCTTCTTTAATATATCTCTAGCAGTGAAAGCAGTCATTATCCAAGATAGTTTCAACGTAGAAACGATATCGTTGAAAAAGTAAAATGCTAATGTGGTAAAATCTATGGAGAATTCAAATAAGAAAAGGATATACAAATATTTCATAAGTGAGGTAACGTAATATCAATTGGAGGAAATGATAATTTCCAAAAAAATTATCAAGTTGCTAAAGAAAAATTTAAAGAATTCACATTTCTCAATTAAAATAAAACTTTAAATAAATTTTTATCATTTGATTTCTGATAATCAACTTTCAGACCGAATCCACATGTTTCTATTACTTCCAACGTCATACACTTAAAAAATCTTCGAAAAATTTCAATATATTTTACTAAAATTCTTTTTTAATTTAACTTAAAAATATCAATTTCCATTCCGTCTTTGGTCTTATTTTCAATGGCATCAATACAACCAAAAATTGAATGAATCATATCATTATTTAACTTTCGCATTTTCTTCGCAGTGAATGCTGGTCCCAATAACTTTCGTTGATCTTTCCACCGTTTCCCAAAACTATGAAAAAGACTTTGTTCTCCTTCGTGTGTGCCATTTGGATGATTCTGTTATGAGTGGTAAAGAAGAAAGATTATTTCGAAATGAATTGAACTGGTCTCGCATTGAATTCAGTCGATCTCTCAATATAAACTTTCTTAATTGCATCAGGATTTGAAAGAATTATAAAGTTATATGAACCAAATGCGAATCTGAAAGCGAATAATAATTTTTTAATTTATTAAGAGATAAACGTCCAGACATCGCCCAATTTCTTTGTATACTTCTCAACGAAGATAGTTAGATCAGTCTGAGGAAAGTAATTGAAGGATTACATAAAATAAAGGAAAACCTTTAAGATTTCAATACCGTGACCTAGAAAAAATGAATGGTCATCAGCAATTGGTACACCAAAAGATGTAAGTCTATTTTTTCTTTGCCAATAATAACTATGAGATTTTTATGAGAAGATAATTAATTAGCAGAACAATTCTCATGATAACTTCAAATGATAAATGACAAGAAGAGTTAAGATTAAGATCAACAATTCCGTAATCATTGTCTTCCCTGAATGATTTCTCCAAAATTCTAAGCAAAGTTTTCTTCGATCGAAGAAATGTAGAGAAATTCGAAAATTTTTTCTTTTTCTTTAACAACCAAAAGATAAAGAGAGAGAAGAAAAGAATTTTATTATTGTCATTTGATTTCATTAATCGAAATGATTTACCATAAAATGAAACGGTTGATGGTTTTCAAGGAAAAAAATATTAGAAATTCATCAAATGAATAATCAGATAATTAAAAAAATATATGTACATCATACGAATGGATATTATGATTATTATTTTGAGTAAACAATATTTAATGTAAATAAGGTGTTAAAATCATATCCATTCACATCCACTAAACAATTTTCATTATTTTTGTACATCTCCTTTTGAGGTCATTTCTTTAGTGGAATTTGTCATTGGAATAAACGGTTCCTTTTCTTGCATTCTCTCATCCGTCGCCTTCTTATCGGAATTAACGAAAGTCCATCTTTTCATCATATTTCTTTAATTATCGTTTGTGGTTGTTTTTTGATATTTAATAATGAAAAAATCACTTTTAATTATAGAAATGAGCTTAAAATTTAAAGATATTATTGAAAGAGATAAACAATTAATATGCGAGATAAATTTAGAAATAAAAAAAAATAAAATTAATCAATGATGAAATGGTCCAAATATTTACAGGATATACCCAAAAGGAAAATAGCAGTTAATGGACCGTCATTGAAAGATTTTCTAAAAGAAAAGAAACATTCTCATCTGCAATTGAAACAAGATGAATCGGGAAAGAATAAACGATTACGTATTCCGCCTTGGTTGAGAACGAATATACCAGTTGGTGGAAATTATGCTAAGATAAAGGAACAATTAAGATCAAAAAAATTGGCGACGGTTTGCGAAGAAGCGAAATGTCCAAATATTAGCGAATGTTGGATGGGAAAAGATAATGAGTTGCCGACGGCAACAATAATGATAATGGGAGATGAATGTACGAGAGCTTGTCGATTTTGTTCAGTTAAGACAAATAAACGTCCTCCGCCATTGGACGAAGATGAACCGGAGAATGTGGGAGAAACGATTAGTAAATGGAAAGAAATTGGATATATAGTTTTGACGAGTGTAACGAGAGATGATTTAAAAGATTTCGGATCGAATCATTTCGTTAAGACGATTCAATCGATTAAACGATATAAACCAGAAATTAAAGTGGAATGTCTCACACCTGATTTCAATGGAAATGAATCATCAATAAAAGAAGTAGTTAACAGTGGATTAGATGTGTTCGCTCATAATATTGAGACAGTAAAATCTTTGACATGGTTAGTACGTGATGTACGTGCAAATTATGAACAATCATTGAAAGTTCTCCAATTGGGAAAAAAGTTCAATCCGAATATTTTAACAAAAACTTCCATTATGTTAGGATGTGGAGAGAATGATGATGAAATCGAGAAAACGCTAATAGATCTGAAAGAGAATGATGTAGATGTTGTCACTTTTGGACAATACATGCAACCGACTAAACGACATTTGAAAGTGAAAGAGTATGTGACACCGGAAAAATTTGATTATTGGAAATCCGTTGCTAATTCGATGAATTTCGCTTATTGTGCATCAGGACCATTAGTTCGATCATCATATCGAGCGGGTGAATATTATTTGAAATATTTAATTGACAAAAAGAAAATGAATTGATAAATAAATAACTTTCGTTTTCCATTTGAAAATTGTTTTTATTCATTTATCATATTTCAATTTAAACATATTCAAAATCTTATCAACAAGAAAGGAAAAAAAACGTTGATTGTCGAGCGCAAAAAAAAAGGAACAGTTTATTGGTAGTAAATAGTAATTCTATAGGAAAAACAATCGTAGTTGTGTAACCATATGGAGAAATCTTCATATTTTGAAGATGTGTTGGCGAAGGTCAATCTTTGTTATTGTTCCAGTTCGAACGAGAGTCAAATCGATCACATTCTCTCAGAAATCACTCAAGTGTTATATATCTCTATAGGAATTTTAGGATCTTTCATTTTCTCCAAAATCTACAATTATTTTCGCACGTCAAAACTCGATTTAAAAAAACGTGAATTGAATTCTAATTTGAAAACTTTTGGAACTTGTACCGATCAATCATTATTCGATTTCTATTTACAAACCAACAGTAATAACAACAACGTCATCGATAATGAATTTTATCAATTGAATCCGAATATTCAGAAACAGGATCAATGTGTTGGAACGATTAGTGATAGTATAATGATGGTAGATGAGAATGAAAGAATGAAAATTATTGAGGAAAATTTGACGTTGAAAGAAGTTATAGAGAATTTGAAAGAAGAATTGGTCACATCAGAATTGAATAATAATCGTTATCAGAGAGTGTTAGCTGGTTTACAGGAGAGAATGGATCAATTTGAGAAATTATATAATTCAATTGTAGAGGATAACAATATAAATCAAAATAACAAGAATCATGATGATATGAATACATTAGACTTCTCCGTTACGAGTATCGCGAAAGATGATGATGATGGTAAATCGATCGCATCTACATCAGCAACAATGAACACAATAGATATGCATATGTCAGCAGAAAATTTCCGTCGGAATTTCCAAAAACATAAAAGACCATTGAGAACGTTATCGGTTAACAATGAATCGAAGAAATGGAATGCAATCGATGCTCAACCATTTTCAACATCATCATTCTCCACTGGGAAAAGTTCATCAGGAAGTAATAATTATTCTTTTCGTTTATTAACTGCTCATCGATCGAAACATAATCAAATAATTTCAACAATCGATGATGATCAATATGACGACACTTTCCGTAATATGGAAAATCCGATAGATAATAATTATTATATTACATCACTCGACGATGAGATCGAATTGAAAAATCGAACAATTTTAGGACCGACAAATGAAAATAATTTCATGTCGAATCACAATTTAGAGAGTCGATTCCGATCGAAAAAGAAATTCATAACATCGAAAGATTCTGTCGTTTCACTATGTGATGATTTGTAAATGTTGATATTGATTTCTCATCAAATCATTTTAATTTCATTTTATTTCTTAATAAAATTTATGGAAGCTGAATTGATACAATATCTTAATTTACCTTTACCAATTCCGTCATCAAACACATGTCCCAAATGTCCACCACAATTCCCACATCGAACTTCCACACGTTGTCGACCATATTGATTGTCTTCGATGTAAACGATTTTCCCTTTGGCACTGCTGAACGACGGCCATCCACAGTGGCTGTCAAATTTATCAGTTGATTCAAATAATTCTGTATCACAAACGATACAATTATAATTTCCTTTCTCATTCAATTTCACATATTCTCCACTAAATGCTCTATTTCCATTAAATGAAGAAGATTGTATGATAAATTAATTTCAACTTCTCAGTATCACCATGTTGTGTCACATTGAATTGAATTGTCGTTAATCGTTCTTTCAACTCTCTCTCATCAACTTTCAGTTTTGGTTCCTGTGAAATTTTTATCAGAAAAAAATGTTGAAAAAACTCTAACAAATTTTTTAGTGTTAGGAATTATCTCGAATTTCTTATATGCATCTTTCTGATACTCATTATCTTTTGTCATTGCTAATCTGAGAATATTCATTGTATTTCATTGAGATGGACGAGAGATGAGATGAAGATGAATTAGATGAGTAAGAAGGAAAATAATCAATGATGTATTATTAAATTGATGTATAAAAATTTATTTATCAATAGAATAAAACTTCGTTTCCTTCATATACTAATGAAACACATATCATCATATATTATTATATCATATTCACACGTACATACTCGATTGAGTTGATGGACATATGTTGAATAAAATTATTTATATACATCGACCTATGTAGATGGACCATTTAATTCTTCCTCATATTTCCGTCTTCTGCATACTAGACATTTTTCTTCGGGAAATGTCAGAAGATTATCGAGTGAATAGAAATCGAAAAAGAGAAAGTTTCTTTTCAAATTCTTCATATTACTTCCAAGGTTATATCATCTTCCTTTTTTTTATTTTAGATATACATAAAACTAAATATCAATTCTTTTTACCTTTTATCTCCTCAAATACATAATTCTCCTTTCTGTAAATAAGAAAATTGTTCTCACTTCAGTCAGAAGAAGAATCTTAACCTCAAAAACCGACGAAATGTTCCAGATAATGATTTTTTCATTTGAATTAGAAGAGATAATCTCTGAAAAATATCTAACAAAATTGTAAGTAGATTCAACTATTAGACAGCAGATGAAACTATTCAGAAGATATTTGAATGAATGGCCATCTGTTAACGGGAAAAGAAAGAATTATTGTCCATTCAATTTCCCATGTTTTCCTTACATTTGATATTGTTTCATTGGAGAAGAAAAAAAAATTAATTCAATTTGATGGGAAATAAATTTATTGGTTCAAAGTTGAATTGATTCAGATGCAAATAAATTAATCGTATTTCCATTTAAAAGTGAGATACCTAGGAATTATTAGGAATCATTAAGATGGATGAGTGAATGATGATTTTGAACACGAAAAGAAATTATTGTTGAATCGATTCATTCGATTAAATTTGATAAAACAAAATAATTTTAATCCGTTTGATCAGTGAAAAAAGTTTCTTCAATTTATGCTGCCCAAATCATAACGGTTCGAATAACTTCGAAAACGGCTGATCCAACCACCACAAATATGAAAAGACCAAGTAACCATCCAGCTACAGGTGATTTTGTATTCTTATCTCCTGATTTGACTACACCTCGTTGATTAATTGTATTTTCGTGACGTTGTATTGCATCCAATCGTCTTCTTACATTGGCCATGTTTAAGAACTAATTGGGAATAAAGTTAGATGATATCTAGTTTTATTTTTGGCACAAACAACTACCAGAAAAAGAAAAAAGAACAATTAGAAGACTTCACTTAAATGAGAATAAATTTTACGAGACGTACAAATGAAAAAGAAAATTGTTTTTATCAAAATTTCATTTCATTTCAATACCATGTTATATAAAGGGGTCCTATGTCTATCTATGTTCTGCCTACGCATTTGACACGTAAATAATTTGATACTAATACTCTACACATATTGAAAATAATTGCTCCATTCTCTCTATTTGTTAATCAAATATTTTTCGACAAATTTCTAGCTTTGATTCGATAGAGAATTGTTTATTAAATGTATTTTTCATTAGAAATATAATTTTTTTTTCTAAGTCGTCAGCTTTTTACAGATAAAATTAAAACTCTGTTTTATCCTATAATTTATCCCGATAATTGACTTTGGTTAATATAGTTATCACACGAACATTCTTATTTATAACTTGAACTTAATTGGATTTCTTAAATTGGATACTATGAAAAATTATTTGTTAATGAAATCACATGGAATGTTCGTGATAATAAAAATATCATTTGATATTATTATTTTCTTTCAGACATATCCATTGCAGAGAACCAATTTAAAATCTTCTTTAAAATAAAAAACTATTTTAAACTTGAAATATTCTAACAATTGTATAATATTGTTAATAATTCTGTAAGAATATTATTGATTGAATATTATATATAATAAGAATATTATTCTTACGAATAAATTTTGTTGCTAAGTTACGTTACTTGTTTGAAGAAAAAAAAAACATTAAAAAAATGAGTCTTCAATTTGACGCCATTTCAAAGGGATCTGACCGGCCGATATCTCCTCCACCGTCTTATGACAATGCAATAAAATCATCGGAAGGTTCAGAGGAAATTAACATTAATCAAGATGTACCACCTGAATTACTGAAAGGCGAAACTGTTCATATAAAACTGAAGTTTAATTTTAATGACAATATTTGAAATAAATTTGGAATTTTGGAAGTGATGAAAAAAAGTTTGTAAATCAGGAAGATGTACGGAAGGTTCTATTGAATCATTATCGAAAAAAGAAAGATTTCATTAATATAATTAACTCAATTACCATTAAATCTGTTGAAGAATCATATTGTCTCTTAGTTTAATTTTCTTTTATTTAAATTTTAAAGAAATTTCTTATGTCAAGTTGAAAATTAGAAGTGAATGTGAACAAAGAACGACAGAAAAAAGATGGCAATTATATAGTTTATACTTCAGATCAAATACCGATAACTAGGAGAACTATTTTTAGGAAATGAACCTTATGACGGTGTACAAAATGGAACAGTACCATCAACATGGAATGCCGTTCCCACAAACAAATTACCCACATCATTCACTATTCCACATTCGTATAAAGTGGATGATTGTGAGATGTGTGAAGGAGAAGGAACAAATATTTGTGATAAATGTAATGGAAAGGGAGAAGTTGACATTTTCTCCATTTTTCATTTTATCTCAATTTTTCTCTAAAGGTTGAATTTGAAACTTTATATGGAATAGTTCAACCATATCGAGCCGAGTACACAATGAAATGTTTCCAATGTAATAAGAAGGGGAAATTGCCCTGTGTACGTTGTCGAGGAAGAAAGAAGATTCTGTCTAATACTCATTTGACGGTAGAAAAGTAGATAATTCCCTTAATTAATTGAAATTTAATCGTCTCATTTAATTTCGATTAGGAAAGTGATGGAAGCGGAAGATATGTTTTGTCAATTGTTCACCAAATACTCCCAAGTTATTCCAATCAACGAACTGAGAAAATTTCCATCAACTAATCTCTATTCATCAAACGGCTATCAAGTTTTGATTTCATTTCACATTGAATGATAATATGAATAATTTTTAGAAAGATGAATTAGTGTTCGACAATAATGATCAGGAAGTAAAAGAAATTGAAAATCGAATTAAATTTCATAACGAATACTGTTTGAATAATCGGTGCAAAGTAGAAAAGCAAGTGAGAATTCATCATTATATTATTATAGAATAATTTAATTAATTGAACAGAATTTAATTTTAGATTTCTTACGAATCACCAGATCTATAGGCAGTTATGATAATGACATTATTGAATTTTATATAATTGGAGGAAATGACGAAATACGATTAATTCAATTTCCTTTGAAAGAATCAACTGCTTGTAATATTTTATAAATTCTCCCATAATTTAATTTTGTAATATCTCGATGGTTTTCATCATTTTCAACTAACAATATATATATAACAATCTAAAATATTTTTCTCATTATTCTACAACTTAACAATTCATCAATTTAATAATAAATAGAAAAAAAGAATGGACATAAAGAAGGTTTTTTGAAATAACAGAATTATTCTATCCTCATAAATGAGTACTCATTGTTATTGGGAAGCTTGAAATTTAAATTATCAAAATGCGAAATTTTCCATATAAATTCCTTATTTGACGATTAGTAGAAATAAGTTGAAATCATCCTTATTAGAAGAAGCTGAATGAAAAGTGTTTTACATTCACCACAATTCATTGTAGAAGGACATTACTTCATCTTTTTTAGAAAGTTGATTTTTTTTATTGTTTTATAGAAAACATTTCAATTAGCAGCAAATGAGTGATCGAAGAATCTTCTCCCATAGCAATTCGAAAGGAAAACGTTTGCCAATCGGTCATTCGAAAGAGGATGAAAATGTAGAACGAACATTTGACTTTCATTCTTCACATAATTCGAGAGATCATTTTTCTTTCAAGAAATTTATAAACAAGAATGGCAGTGAAGATGTAACAAAGATCAATCGATATTATCCTGTACGTGCATCGAACAATGAGGTGTTATCTAAACAACAATTGATTGTGAGTGGCGATTTGCATGAAGTGGAGAATGCAAAAACGAAAATTTTAAATTTTTCATCAAATCCAGTTGATGATTATCATTCTCTGTTATTCGACAGAGGATATATGAAAAATGAACAAATTGAAGAATTGGAAAGATTGAAAATGGAACGAGTGAAACCATTTCGAATCAAATTAATTCATGAACGTCATCAAAAATTACGTTATATTCCTATATTGAATGATAGTGTTGAAGTGAGAAATTGCAACTCGAAAATGTTGGCGTCTTATTCTAATTTTAGTCATTTAGTTCCCGACAAAGAATTGGATGCGCCACGTTTATCGAAACAATATATTTTGAATGTAATCGATTGGCAGAATGCTGTACGAAAAGTGGACCGAAATCAGAAGGTTGTGGGCGCTTGGGTTGCCATTGCATTAGATGATGAAATTCATGGATGGTGTCCAGTTAGTGATGATGTTACTGTCGTTGTGTTAAAGGCATTTGATGAAATGAGATTTATCAACAAAACATTATATTTGAGACATTGTAATACGAGTAAATTTACAATAACTTGTATCAGATGGTTGACATATGATATTGGAGAGAATATTTTATTTAATACAACCAATCACGGCATTCTACAACTGCGAAGATTATATGATAAATGTGTTTATGTTTTGAATGATACAGAAGATGATTGGGACACAGAACATTTCGGTGTTTGTATTGAGAATCATGTAGCATATCGTAATTTCTTATTCGTTGGAACAATACATGGTGAATTACAAATTTATGATTTGACTACAACTCTCAAATTAGTTAAATCAAAATTAAGATCGGAAAATGAGAATTTCATACTCCAAAAGGGTAATGGAGCGAAAAAAATCGGTTCAATGGTTTTAACGATGAATCAATTGAAATTGAATTTCGAACCTTCCAATCAATGGGATGATATTGGAATTATGCAAATGAAATTTAATGAGGACGGTTCCAATTTGGCAGTTGCTCAACTGAATGGTGTTGTTAGTATTTGGAGACAAGACAAAAATGTCCAGAATCGTCCCGAACTTTTATTGTTATGGGTTGTCGGTACATCTTCCTCTCGACAATACAGTGGACATCGAGGACCTGTACGTGCACTTCAATGGTGTCCGTGGAATCAGAATCTTCTCATAACCGGTGGAGCATTCATCGATCAACGACTATGTGTGTGGAATGTTAAACAGCGGAAATTGAATGCTCATCAACGAGAAATCGGTAATCAGATCCGAACAATTTTGTGTGCGAGAGAACCGAATGAGAAAAATTCAAATGTTGGACAAATATTAATCGGACATGGAAATTCACCGGCCCAAACACAACATCCGTTTAACATGTCGTTGTGGGAGTTGGATTTTAAGATCGTTGAAGATCACCCAACGAAAAAAGCAGCAATTTCTGCCAATTGTCGCAATAGTGGAGAAGTAGTTCTGATGGATGATGATTTGATGAAAGAAAATTTATTTACCAGTGAAAATTTTTATGTTCCAAATATTCCTCCAAATTTCGGTCCACTTCGTCTTCTTACGAAATTTAATAATGGAGGAAGTAATGTTCATCATAAATCTCAATATTGCAGTTTATTAAGTAATCCATATGATTGGTCAGAAGTATTGGGATTGTGTGATGATGAAAGTATGAGATTCTGGAGACCTTTCGCTAAACGAAACGAACAAACAGTGTCAGATAAATGGAAAGATTTACCGATCGAACAGAGCGAGAAATCACCAAAATCCAAGAAATATTTGAAGGAAAATGAGACTTATGTGAATTATCGTTAAAAAAATCTCATTTAATGTAATGAATAATTGATATAACGAATTTATTTCTTTGTTTCATTCATTCTATTTTCTAAAGTTTCTTTTTCTTTCATTTAATCACTAATAATTTTCCGTTAAATAATCTTTTTCCTTTATGAATTTGTAATAAATTTGTTTCAACCCATTTTTTTCATCTAATTTCTAATAAAATAAATTCTTGAATGATTTTTTATAATACTTGATCTGATCGATCTTTCACAATTCTCTTAATCAAAATTCTTTCAATGCATTTCCTTATCATATATTTTTCAATTAAACTTACAACACTTGTTAACTTTTTAGAATAGTGAAAAAATTGAGATATTTATTGGGAATTGGATGAATTAAAATAAACAATTTTCTAGACTTAACAAATAACTAATTGTTTAAAGTGAAAATTTTCTTTAACGAAAATAAAGAAAATTTATTTATGATGAATTTAAATTCATAGTTTTTAATTAGAGAGAAATGAAAAGGAATAAATGAAATTGATATTAGCACGGAATTTTTTTTAAGATAAATGACTTTTATTGATGAGTTGCCATTGTATGTGGAAGAGGATTTGGAAGAATTGATAAATCGTTATGTGAATGAGTTTCTTCTTTTTCATAAATGAAAATTTAATTTATAATTTAAGTGAAAAAGTTTGTCATGTACTTCTTTATTCAACGGTAGCACATGAATATCGAAAAGTGATCAGTTCAACTTTCCACAAATTCAACGATCGACAACAAAAAAAAAGTGAAAATTTTCTTTTGTTCTCAACTTCAATTCAGACGGATGTTGGAAATCAGAAAGTTATCGGATGGTTTTCTTTTCATCCATCTCTTCATCATTCTACTAAATAATTGTAGTATTGAGAAGAATCGATATTTCTCAATGAATGACGTTAACGGAAATTATATGATGAATAAACGGAAAACTCAACCGATTTATCGTCCGAAACATTTGAGATGTGATGATGTTGATGAATTATGTAAAATGTTCAAGGAACATATAACGATCAACAATAATCAAGATGATCGATTAAAATTGAATAAAGAACAGCGAAATAATTTATTGAAAACTTTAACGGAATTATTTCCATCAGTTCCATCTGCTATTCCTATCAATCAAATTCAGATTCACGTACCACTCAATCACAATAATTATCCAGCATATCGAGGTTCCTCATTTTCTTTAATTTCTCCAACTTAAATTGTATTGGGGAGGAAAGATTTAGAACATATTTTGGAGATTTCACAATTTTCACCTAAAACGACAGAACCGGAATTGATAAAAATGATTCGTGAAGAAACGTTTCATTCCTTTCCATTTATCTTATTAATTAAGTGAATTAAGAAAACATTTGGAATTTCGCATTGTTTGGGTGGATGATACACATGCATTAGTCGTCTTAGATTCAAAAGAAACAGCAAAACAACTCTTGAAAAATATTTATTCAACTTTTCGATTTACTCGACTAGAAAACGGAATAAATTACAGTCGAATCAAAGCGAGAACTATAAACGGTTCAATCGAAATTCTTCTCCCAATTTCTCATAATTATAATTTAAAGATTCGTTGAATCCATATAAACGGAAACCTAAACAAAATACTGAAACTGCTGTCAGATTGATTAATAAAGCATTGAACATTAATTCGTTATCAGACGAACAAAGAAATCAATTAAAGAAAGAGAAAGAGAACCGTCAAAGTTTCTTCCTAACTTCTAAATAATTCGATTATTCTTCAACTCCTTTTTTAAAGAAAAGAAACATTTACAAATGAAAAGTAATTAACAATTAGAAATAAAATTCAGAAAAAGTATCAACAAATCGAAACTATTTATTTTTTGGAAACTTCTATTTTCTTCATTTCTTATTATTTCCCAGTTTAACCTTTTTTTTCATCATTTGACATTTTACCAGTATAAACGATGGACAACGTTTAAAATAATATTTCTAATATTTTCTATTCGACATCACTTTGTTTGATTCGTTGGAGGACCATCGGATCAACTTTTTCGAATGCCAACAGACAATTTACATTTGTCTCGTAACCTAATTCATCTGACCATTGAACGCCATCTTCTACTCGACGAATATTAAGAAAAGATGGCGGTTCAATTGTCAAATCTAACACGATGTCGTTCCATCTGATGTTAAGATAATTTTAGAATTAATTTGAACAGATATTGAAAGAACCGTTTCGAATGAATTGAAGGATGTCTTTTTGAGACATCTCCAATGAGAATCCAGTTGGTTAATTCGATATCCATCGTTGATGGTATTGGACATCTGTTACAATTGATTAATTTATCAATCCGTTAATTGAAAAAAACTAGAACAAATATGCATATCGTGGATCATTTGGTGTTTTTTCATAGCCGATGGGACACATGTAATGATTAAAGCAATGATAGATAAAACTCATTTTCGAAGATCTCAATCCACTTTTCAAATGTTCTAAAGCCGAATCTGCTGTCTTGTACATAGACATTTGGATATTTGATGGCTTAAAAAAATAGTACGCTACTCCAGGAACACCAAAATGTTCGTTAAGGATATTGAACCATCTAAATTAAATATGTTATCAAATTTTATAAAAATAAAAGAACTTAAATAAAGTTTGATTACCAGAGAATGGACCGAATCGGATAGAATCATATGGTGGATAAAAACCTAATAATGTTAACGCTTCTTCTTGATTAATAGGAGGTAATCTGAAAAATGTTGAAAATATTTCATTAAATAAAAAATCGAACTTTCCATATCCAATATAACTAAATAAATAATTCCAACATGATACTAACGAACTAATTCCACAAGAGTATCGATATTGAGCTCGTGAAATTGTAAACCTTTTAATATTGAAAATAGTATAATTGATAGAGAATAAATAAAACTAAATTGAACCATCGTCGTACATCGAAAATCTTTCTATTTGCCAGACGATAACTAGACGCATGGTTTGGTAGAACATATTCGACAACCTGATCCTCATTTTCATTATTGCTCTTTTTTGCTTTCTCTTCTTGTGGAATTTTTGGATATTGTTTTACAATGTTATAATCAACCGGTTTAGTAACTGAACGAGAATATTTTTGAGAATAGAAGAATGTACTAACATGGTTTCCTATGAATATAATGATCATCTTTATTTTTGATTTCATATTTGAATTTTCCAACTTTTATGGCAGATTCTACTTCTTTCGCGTCCATAAATATTAGCAGATACACAAATGAAAGAGTAGATACTGAAGTGGAAATGTTTAAAAAAAAAACGAAAATGGAAAAAATGGAAGACAACCATATTTCCCTTTGTAACTATCAAGAAAACTATTCAATTTTTTAGAAGATTTCATAAAGTTATTTCTTGAAATTATAATTCGAACTTGTTGCCATAACAACGGTTGTTTATATTCTCTCCATCGTTTATATTAGAAGAAATATTTCGGATAAATAATTATATTCAAATAATTATGGTTACTAAACAGAACACGAATGTAGCTGAGAAAAGAAAAGAAGATTCAATCAATTATGTTCACAAAAATCAGTTATTAGCTGAAACATTGAGAAAAGAACGTCATTTACACAAGATACATGATCAATTCTCTTTTAATTTCCATGATCAGCAATCATGCATTTCACCCAAAGTTAACACTTATACAGAGAAGATGAATGAAGATACATCAGAAGAAGTGTTGGAATTGATCGATCGACAGAAGGCCGTCCTCCAACCACCAAAAGAAAAATACGACAAACCGTTAACAGAATCTCAAGTAATCGGGTGGTATTCTCAACCGTTATTGATCCATGATAAATATGATGATCGGTTGGAATTTCCACGACGTAGTTGCAGTATAACAAAATATGCGAATGAAGCGGCCAAATACAAATCAGGGAAGGCAACCGCCGTTAATCGAAATGATGACAAAGGAAAAAAATGATTAATTTTTATTTGATTTTTTCAAAATTCTTTACATTTGGGAAAGTTCTGAATAAATTTTTGAGAATGACGGAACGATTGTGGAAAATATAAATTAAGTTTTTGTGTTTCATAAAATGAAAGTTAGAGATAGAAAGTGTAGAAAGTGTGTTAAATGATAAATAAAATAGAGGAGTATGAAAGAAACTGATGTAACAATAATAACAATAAAATATTTTTGAAATGAATAAATATAAAATGTTGTGAGGGCAAATAAAATAATAAAAAAAAACAAAGATGATTATAGTATGATCGTAGTGATAATATAACTGAAATGATGAAACGAAACTTTTTCATCATAAAATTTTTTTTAAAGAACAATAAAATTATCAGAAGAATTTCCTGTTTTCGATTGTCCTGCTTTACGAAACAACGTATCCTTTTCACTCAATTCACGTTTCTTTTCATCATATAACATTTTGTGCATTCGCAAAGTTTTCATCCATTTATTCATTTTGACTTTGTTTGACGAATTGCTGACACTTATTCCATTTGAGTTGTTATTGGAAGATAGAACTGGATTCGCCTCTCCTACATATGGTGAAGAGGTATTAATGGAAGTTGATGGAAATGAAGTTGATGAGGATGATGTAGATGATGACGAACTAGGTGTCGTTCCTGGTAGACGTATTAAATGCTCCATATTCGCATGGTAATTCGTCCAATTTGGTAGTTTTCCTGCACGATCGAACACTAATTGTTCATAAGATTCTTTTTGAAAAGAATGAAAATTTAAACGAAAATTAGTTGAAGAAGGAAACTTTTAGAATTTCTTTTCTTTTTGAAATATTTCCTATTATTCACATTAAAATTTTGATGGTTTTGATGCTGGTTATTTCTTTTCAATCGTTTCACTAAATTCTTATGAATTTTTGATATATGTCTATTTTTAGAGGAATCTAAAAATTGAAGAATTAATTATAATAGTTATAATGAGAAAAAAAAATAAACGATTATTCTCATCAATATCTTTATTCTCATTATTCTCATCATTCATCAATTGAATAGATCGATTAGATTTATCGATCTTTTCTATTGATCGTTTTTCGATCAAATTCATTTTCATCATATTATTATTATTATTCAATGAAGTGACAGTGTTGTTGTTGTTGTTGTTGTTGTTTTTATTATTGGAGTGATTGTTATTAATGAATTGATTATCTAATGTAGAGTTTAAGAATTGATTCCTATTCAAACAGAATGTACATTTGTTGCACCATACTCTTTCATTCTCTTGAAGAATGTTATTCGATTCGAATTTACTCGAACAAAATGGACAATAAATTATTGATGAATTATTGACGGAATAATTGGCAAATATATTTTCATCTAACAACTCGGATAATTTCATTCGATAATTGATCGAGTCACATCGCAAATGGACAATTCCATTCATGTATTCTGGAGCTGCACTGGCATAATTCAATATTCGATCAATTAATTGTTTTTCGTGATGAAGACTAAGACGTGGATATCCACGATGATTACGACGGATAAAGAAATTGAGACGATCTTTCCAGTCTTCAATAACTATGGCCCATTGTCGTTCGTTATTCTCAATGAATGAACGTCCATCAATCAGATGCGCGCGGAAAGTGTCGATGAGATGATTCATTCGTTCATTACATAACCAGAGAACGACATCGGCCACACTACTATCTCTCGTAAGTGCAAACATGTGAACATATAGAATTTAATCGAACAATTGAGTAAATTTCATTGAAATAATTCGATTTCTAACACTTTCTTCCCCTTCTTACTCAAATGGTCATTGCCGTTTTTATATTGTTTATGTTATCATAAGATGAATGAATGAACCAAGGAACAAATCAACGAACGAACGAACGACTCAATGAATTATTAATAATTATATATCTGTATATTTCAACGTTTGTATATGTATGTGTGTATGTGTATGTGTATATGTACATGTGGCTAGACTACATAAAATAAAGAAATTTTTCTCTTTTTTCCAACTATTTTTTATCGTTAATTTATTTGTATTTCTGTTGGCAAACAAAACAATATCCGTCTCTTTCCATTCTCGAAACACTTAACTTCTTCGACTTGATGCTTTTCGTCTCTCCGAACCACATAATCCTCTTACAAATCCATCATCGTATTTATGTCCTCTACAAATCAAATTCAAATTTAAATAATTTCAATTTGAAAAAAAGAAAGAATGCGTGACGATTGTGCTCTGGTGAAATGAATGCATCAATATTAATGTTACTTCATTCTTTTTTGATTTGCTTCACGATTTAAGCTTAACTCCGTGTAAATTTAAAGAATTAATTTTTATATATACCACAAGCAACATTTTTATAAAACTATAAGATAAGTATTAAAACTTTTATGGACTCTACATTATGGACGTTCCTGTAACTTTATGTGCAATAGAAATATGGTCATCCATCTAGCAATAGCAGATTTAATAACTATTCTGCTTTCATCTGAATAAATATTATTTCTATCATATTTCTTATTATCATTTTAATAGATTAAGAAAATTGAATATTTATTGAAAAAAATTGGAGAAAATAGTTTAATGTTTTTACGGTAGAAATTTTCGTATTTCTTTGTTTGTTTCTCCAAATTACTGCAAATTAATGACGTTTTCCTTTAATCCTCTGGACATATTTAGTTTCTTCATATTAATGAGTTATGCTACTTACAGAAACTATACGAAGAAATTCGCTTACAATTGTTAGTCTATTCTATGGGAATGCTATTAGAATAAAATATATTTAATTTTTTTCTCTTAAAATAAGTTTGATAAGAATAAAATTGGAAGAATCATCCCATTTGGATGAATTATCCGATGAATAAAGAAAATTAAATAGAATTTTATGTCTTGAATAATATTAGATAAAGAGAAGATTATGATCTCTTGAAAGATATAATTCGTTCCAATGAGCAACTTTTCATAGGAAGATATCCTTCCCAGTCTTCACATTTAGAGCCATAAAATTCAAAAATAACTTTTTCTTATCTTCATCGTCATTGAACGTGGTCGTTCATAAAAATACGTTTCGACAATCCAGTGTTGACGGTATATAAAATGAAATTATATGAATCGAAAAAACTTCTTTCTTTTGATATGGGATCTGATAAATTTCAATTTATTTTTGAAAATTATAATTTAAAAAATTTTCCGGGATTTTTTCTTAAACGTCTTCTTTATCTTATCTTTGATGGCGAGACCATTGGAACGGAATGGTTTCCCACCTTTCTTCCACCATGTGTCATCACTTTCTATTACCGATGCACTCAATGGAGTGTGAGTCAATTCTTGAGATGTTCTTCTTTCAAATGAACTTGAAAAATAAGAGATTTCATAAATTGATTCATTTTTGATTGATTTCTTTTCAGGATTCTCTATTTCCCCGGAAGTTTTAGAATCATCTATAATGATGATATCGGAATCAGTTTCGACTTGAATGGTATGCGTCTTCTCTTCGGAGAAATGATTCTTTTCTTTTTTTGAGAAATCACCATCTTTCCCATCGATCTCTTGTACAGTCTTACCTTTCTCCAAACCGACTTTCATTAACATTCCCATCTGTTTATTTTCATTATTCTCTATCAAAGGAAAGAAGTCAGCACGTGCTGACCGGTATCTGGATGCGGATTGTTTAACTGCAGAAACTTTATGTTTTTCACTAGTAACGTTCATTTGTTCAATTGCTAATCTGACTGAGGGTGAGTCTACAGGTTGACGAATACGACGAAAAAATGAAAATATTTTTTCCATTCCAACGAACTGAAGTGAAGGAAAGTAATTAATTCTTTTTCTTTCATTTTCATAAACGATTTTTTTTCTCTTCAATTTAATTGTTCCTTTCCTCACCAATTCTGAAAATAATTGAGAGTACAAATAATTTCATCTTTCTATCTTCCCATCCGATTATTAGAAGTATAAATCATTTTTCATTCTATTCGGAATCGTCGCGATGAACGGTACGGGCACCGGACCGAAAAAGGTCAAATCCATCCTCAAATCCAAAGAGAGTCAAGGAAAATTGTTTAGAATTTTCTTTTAATCTTTTCCCCAGTTTAATATGTTCGGGAAGTAGTAGACAATCGACTCATTTCGATGAGATGAATATCATCGCTACGAACCATCCGCCAAACAAGGATTATGGATTTATGAAAATTGATGAACCGAAAACGCCATTCGAGAGAATGACAGATAAGGATTTGATGGATACCGAACCGAATGACAAGAAGTTTAATGATTTGAGAATGATTTTTCTAAATATATTCTTTTCAGATTACAGGAAATGTTAAATTCGAATAAAATCGAACCGACCGTTCAACGACCTCCCGATAAAATGACAAATAAAAGTGAATTGGAACATGAAGAATTTTTGAGGAAAAGAAAAGAACATTATCGTGAATTTGATGCAGTGCGTGCTGCAAGGAAACTGATAGAGGACGAGGAAGATGATGAAGAAGAAGAACGAGTGAAGGAGAATACGAGGAAGAATAGTAAGACTTAATTGTAGACATCAAGACATTTCATTATATTTTTTCATTCATTTAATCTCAAGTAAACTTGCTAGTTTGTCAATTTTCTCACTAAACAATTTGGTGATTAAATTTCTTACTTAATCTTCCTCTTCTTTTCCGATGTGATTCTAATAAACTATTTTCGATAATTTGAATTAGGAAGAAATTTTTATTTTGAAATTTCATTTAATGTTTTAAATAAAATAATTTTTTAAACAATACTTCATTGGAATGGAGGGAATGTACGAGGAGACATAATGTTATCATTCTGTCTAGCTGATACCAAGTCATAAATGGTATGATATGATTGAAAATGGAGGAGATAAACAATTGACCATTCTCCATTAAATCCATCTGATTTCTAACTATTTCCGTTGAATGAGGTGTTGGAATGAATGTGAGAATATTATTTAATTCAATCGAATTTAGAGAAGGATTTGATAAGATTAACGTTAGTAGAGAAAAAATGAGAAATCGTTGATATTTTGAATAAATTATTTGTTCCAAATATCTCGGTATCCAAACTGATATGACGATGAATAAAATGACACCAATCGAAATACATTTCGCTCCAACGAAAAACATTTTTAAATAATTTACGAGAAGATTGGTTGCCGATTCATTATCTATCATCGGTTGGTAAATATGACGTTCAATTAATTGTAGTTGTGTCACATGGATACCTGCACAAGTCACAAAAATTGCACGACAATATTCTTGTTGATTTCGTCGTCTAATTATATTGGAGCGTGAAATATGTGACAATATTGCACTGAGGTATATGATGGAAAGATAGGAAGAATTCATGAATAATTCTATCTACAAATGTTTGAGTTAATCTTTAAAAATATAACATTTTTACGAACTCGAAAAGCTCCATTTAATCGTTGGACATCATACGATGCATAAGCAGCATTAGCGAAGATCAATAAAACGTATAGTTGATTTTGATGTGTTTGGGCACGATGTATTAAGATTAAACCAATAACAAATTGAGACATTAATAACACGACGGCACCATGAGTAGGTAAATCGAAACCTCTTTAAAATAAAAAAGTTTTAATTTTGAATTAATTCATAAACATTTATTCTAACGATGCATTAGCATAATAATTGATAAGATAGAGAACAAACAATTTATAAAATGGTATTAATTGATAACAAGAAAATTCCAAATCCAACATATTGATCTAAAATCGAAAATGGAAATATTTCTCTCTATTTCTATTCGTCATCTGGTACTATCAAACAATTGGGAACATTATATTACTTATCTGCGGAGATGTAGAACGAACTTCTAAAAAATACTTTAGTGATCATACATGAAAGCAGTAGGATGAAAAATATTTTAAAAATTCAACCAACGCCGTGACCCGGGATCGAACCAGGGACCTTTAGATCTTCAGTCTAACGCTCTCCCAACTGAGCTATCACGGCGCATGAACAAGTTATCAAATTTCTACTTTATGTGACACAACGAAAACGTGACAAAACAAATCAAATTGATGGATAACTGATAGATTATCGAAAAAAAATGATTGTAGACAGAATTGAAAGAAGTTGTAAAAAATTAGCGGAAACGCTGATTTAATTGATTGACCATCAAATTTCGAAGGACGTATTCCATTTGTTAGGAATCTAACTTAGGATCGGCCCCAACCCTCCAATAAGTGACCGAGTATTAGCGAAATGTATATATACTGATTGAAATATTATTGCACTTTAAGATAAATCAATTCGAGGAGACACTAAAATGAAACTAGATGACTTACTAATCATACGTACAAAGACCAGCAAAAGAGGTAAAATCCGGAAAGGGTAGAAACAAAGAAAAAATTCTTTCAGGGCATAACAGAATAATGTCATAAATAACAGGCAATGCAATAGCTATGGTTCCATTTCAGACCGAAATTAAATCTGAAAACGTCCACTCGAAAGTGATCCATATATAGCCAGCAAGACTTCTTACCATTGTTAGATTATTAGAAATATTGGAATCTATTATTTTTAGACTCATATTGTGAAACCTATTTGTGATTAAACGATTTTTTATACGAATTAAATTGACCGAATTTTTATTTAATAAAGAATAAACTAACAATGGTAAAAAAATTTTGTAAGATCAATTCCGTTTCTTCTCATTAGTTTCCCATACAAAACTTGATCGTCTCGGAGGTCGTTTATAATAAGTGACAGTGAAAGCTTTTCGTAAATCTTCATTTGACAACGGCATTAGAATCGACATTCTTCTAAAAACATTTTTATATCATCAAAATATTGAGGACGGACCACTGGAATATGTTAGTTTTCTACCCAGAACGCGACATTATGATTTTTCTTTCTATTCATATCGATTGAAGTGATAAAATCTTTTTCTTTATCTTCTGAATCAGAAGGTGGTTGATTTTGCAAAAAAAGTTTCTAAATTTTGAAATTGATTATCATCTTTAGTTAGTTTTTTTTTCTGGGAAGAGACCTTTCCTTCTTAAATTGTTTAATCTTTCTTCTTCCATTTTCTTTTTATTGTTCCAAATTCATTCTTCCGAAGAAGTTTCTTATCTTCTGTTATTTGATTCAAATTGATTTTCCTCAACAAATTTATCGTTATATTTGTTCGCTTTTTCGTTGTTCTCGTCTTTCCCATTTGAGTTGAATTTTTCGATTCCTCTTGAAACTCTTGTTCGTTTTCTGAAACTTCAGGAATTAATTCTTCCCGTCTCGCTTTTTTCTCAATTTTTGTTTTCTTATCCTGATTTTTTTTCACTTTGATCTTTTTTCTTGTTTGAATCATCAATTGTAATTTTCCTGATAAATCGAGTTTTTCTTATGCTTGGTGAAACTTCCGAACTTTTTTTCACCTCATTCCAATTTGATCATACGATGAATGTTTCTTGACCCGGAATAATTTTTTCATTTTCTAAATGTTTTATTGGAAAATTATCTTTTATTTCGAAAAACGGTTTCTCTAAAACATCTTCATCAGTTTCTGATTTTTCGTTCCCTTTTATTCCGTTGGTGGAGTTGATTAACGTTTCTATAATGTCTTCTTTCAATACATTAATGGAATTATGTTCAATCGACAACGTTCGATCCACATCTTCCGTTACTGTCATATTCTTTTCTACAACCGAATCACGAGAATTAGATACTGATAATGTCTAATCGAAATCGCCGACGTTTCTTTCAATCGATTCCTTCTGATTTATCATAAGATTTTCTTTATTAAAACCAACCTGAAACTGGAAAAAAGATAATTATTTTTTTTTTTCTTTTTTTATTTATAGCAAATCCCCGCGGGGTAAATTAAAAAGAAAAAAAGATAACTCCTTAAAGGAGTTATTTAAGATTAGGTTCCTGCCCGTTACAATAAAATACTTGAGTGCTTCAGGAACGTGATAAGACAAATCAAAATTAGATGTCACCGATAAAGCGTTTCCCATTGAAAGAGGATAATTTAACGAGTAATAATGGCAGAAAAATTGGAGAGGCGACGAGAAGCTCTCACATTGTGTATACGTTGGAACTGGAAGAGTTGAAGTGCGAACAGAATCAACTACTTTCAGATACCTCTGTGCCAGAGGCAAAGGAGTCAATTCGCAAATCGAGAACATAAATGCTCTATTGAAAGGCTTATGACAACCGAGCATCATCCGAACTGATCTATTATATGTTCGATCAAGACATCGTAATGACTTATCAGTATTCGAAATGGAAACTGGC
>JALJEE010003044.1:0-35658 GCA_023231475.1 Seison nebaliae | reverse complement strand
AAAGTACTATCCCCACACTCCTTCGACAGAAATTCGTACAAACAATAAGAAGTTCTGGACTTATTAGAACAATCACCATAAAAATTCACATATACTACATTATTTACTTCGATCGAACACATAGATTCAGAATATATTCTTTCTCATTGCTAAGTATATTATATGGCGTCTGTTGAAAATTTCGCATCATTTAAAATTTAGGCATTCTAATGAGGAAAATGTAGAAAATTCCTCAATGTTAATTAAAATAAATAGATGTTTATTTATTGATGTTCAATAAAAATGTAGTTTCCCGAATAATAGTAGAAGTGCTTTTTCCATTTATCTCTTCCTATTTATAATCTTCCTCTATACAAAACTAATTGTTTTTATTTCGTTTTTCACAGGTTTCCTACAAAATCATGTATAGGACTTGATTAATGGAATGACCCAACTCCTAACTACAATGATCAGCAAGATAAATATCATCGGAAAAGTAATTGACGAGCTGAACAGTAAAAATATAACTCTCAAGAACACTTTGATATTCTGATATCATCATAGTTTGGTCGACTTTCCTCCGTGTTTTTTGTGAGGTTTCTTCTGACAAAAGTGAGAAGTCTCGTCCAAAAATTCTATAGTTTGCCTTAAGGAGATCTTATGGGCATTCAAATATCTCGTCACCCATTCTTCCTTCAGATCATAAGAGAGCTTTGAATGGATTAATTTAAATACGTTCATTGATCGAATTGTTCTAATTATTCCGTTTAATTCGATGTTAAAACGAACCATGTCGGTTTCGTTTTTTATAGGAGTTACCTTGAACAATCGCGGGGCACCTTTTTCGGAGCACCTCGATCGTTTCGTCGTATGTACTAGAGTGAAAATAGTCATACCCTACTGTATAGTCATTTTAAAAAAGTTTTCAGCGAAGCTGTTCGCCTCGTTGAGGCGAACAAATGTATGTACAAATTCAGACGACCAATGTATAGGAATTTCGCGAAACACTTGTTTTTCAAATTCCAGACATCAAAATTTTTGTACGTAAAAAATACATTTTGTTCGTGTTCGTTTCCCCAGCACTAATAATGAATCTTTCAAATTCTCTATAATACATAAACACACATCGTCCTCACCATGCGATTTCTTCAAATTCATTTGCGACAAAGCAGATGCGCAGTTCATCAACTGTAGTACTGAGATAATATGATTGAGACAAGTTTTCCATGCTGACCACTCGATGTGAAAGAGAAGAGTCAAACACATGGAAGATTGAAAAAATTTGACAAAATCATCAATTCTAATGGTTGAAGTACTTTGTTCTTTTCTTCTCATCAATGACCAGGATTTCGACGTGTTGTTCGCAAGAACCAATTCTTCTTTCATCAACAACTTCTTCGAGCATTTTTCTTATTAGAAAATGTTTCTACTGAATTCTCTTTCAAATATAAACGATTTGCACAAATTTTCTCCTTGGTTAAGAAAAATCTGACATTGAAAAGATCAAAAATTATAAATTCCAATAAGAAAAGAAATACAATTAATAGGAATATCAAAAATAAAATCGAAAGATATACAATAGATGACGCTATTCAATTTTGCTTAAATTTTTATCTGTAAAGATTTTTTTCCCATTCATTTAAATTTATATTTCAATTTTTCCCCCTTGCAATAAATTGTGTATATTCTTCAATACTTTTTTTTAATGGCCTATATACTCTATATGACCGTTTATGACGTCGGTTCTTGACTTCATTTGAGCATCCGAAGTAAATTCTGTAACATTCTTCAATGAGCTTAAAGAGACTTTTTCTTTGGTGGACATGGATGCGAGGATATTCTTCGTTTCACATCTCTTGTAATCATCGGTTCTATTGTTTGTATCAGTATTGTCCGATATTTCATCCTCAAGTGCTTCCATCATTGCTTTGATGGTGACGCTGTTCGGCGATGAAGTATGATGAGTTTCCTTAGGGTCGACCCCTTTCTCTTTTTCACCACTCTTATTATTTTTATTACTGTTCGAAAACTTTTTTTTTTCAAGTTCAATTAAAATGTCAATTTAAATTATGAAATTCATTCAAACTTCATTACATTTATTTTCTATGCCGGCTGTGACGCTTTCTTAAGCGCTTCCGACAAAACGCTTCCTTTTGAGTTTTTTTCTCTTTGATGTTAAAAAATTTTTTTTTTAATATGAATTAATAATTTATTATATAATTATATATTTATATGAATTAATATATTATAGTTTTTATAGTTATATAGTTAAATGTTTAAGTTCGGATCATTTTCGAAAACTGTCAAAAATTGGCTTGTATAGGACTTGTGGAAGAAAAATCGTTGATTCGTTTCGATTCTTCTTATTGTTTCGTTTGTGTTTAAAGTATTGTTTAAATGAGTAGATGAATGTATAAATTGGAAACATTTCTATTCATTTTGCACAATCCAATTTTTCATTGTGAAATTTATTCTTTTTTCTTTCACTATTCAATCGCCTTATAATGGCGAGAAACGTTTACCTAACCTCCTACTCCAACAACAATCTGAGTCGACATGAAATGATCGAATGGGTCAATTCGGAATTGTTGTCGAACCTGCAGAAGATTGAGGAGATGGGAACTGGTTCGGCATATTGTCAGTTGATGAATTTACTCTTTCCCGGGATAATTCCTTTGAAAAAGGTGAAGTGTAATGCAAAGACAGAAATAGAATTCTTTCATAATTTTAAGATGCTTCAAAAAGCATTGTTGGATGTGGAGATTGACAAGTTCATCCCGGTGGAGAAATTGGTAAAAATGAGATATCAGGATAACTTCGAATTTATTCAATGGTTCAAAAAGTTTTTCGATACGAATATTAGTGGAGAAAGTCATAGTAACGCTCAGCCAGAGAAAGTGCCATCAACTTCAAATTTAACTAACGGAAGTTAGTTTTCAATTTGAGAAGATAAACAAAATAAATTCTCAGAAAAAATGCCAAATGTTCGATCATTTGCGAAGAACAATGGGCGAACTCAGGTTACATCGACAACTGTTGGGACGGATAATAAGAGAGAAAATAAATTTACGAATGGACGAGGTTTCTCCTTTTATTGAATGTTAAGAAATATTGGAATTTTTAATTCAGTCGAACATAATAATCCTTCGAACACGAGAAATAGGAACAGAAATAATTCGTTGGAAAGACCTATGAGGACATTGAATGATCGGAAGAGATTCGCCGACGAATTAAAGGAAAAGAATGAGAAATTGGAGAAATTAGAAGATCAGGTATTATTCCTTGGTCAAGAGTTGGAGAATGCTGCGACATATAATGAGGAATTAGAAATTAAAGTTTATTTCATTTCCCTATCGTTTTTATGTTTCAATTTGAATGAAGGTTTCAGATTTGAATGAAACTTCTATGACATATGACGCTCAACGTGGTTATTATTATAATCGTTTGAAAGAAATAGAAGATTTTTGTCTTACGTTGGAAGAAGATACGTGTGCGAAGAATGTTCTCGGTTATAACTTCATTTTCCCTTCCTTCTCATCAATAAGTTCCGTTTAAAGATATTCTTTATAGACATTCGGATGAGGAAGATGAATCCACCATTCGTCCCTTGTCATCCTCAATGGAATTGAAGATGGAGAATGGTGCTGAAGAGGATGAGATGTGCGACGAAATGAAAGAGCAATTATATCTCGAAGATAACGAATATGAGAATGAGGAAAAATCGTTTACTGAATCTAATCCTCACTCATCTGCCGATGAATGAACAATAAATGAAATGAATCAAATGAGATCGATGAAATGATAGATGGATAAGTTAATGAACGATTATAGAATGAGTAGTCTAACAAATAAAATTCTTAAAACTTTATTTAAATTCCCATTGAGACAATCTGAACTAAATGAAAATGGAGAATTAGAAAGAGTCTACATAATTTGAAAAGAAGAAATTGAAATTAAGAGTTCTAGTTATTCATGTCTAGGTTAGGATGTTGACTAAATAGAGTCTAAGACATTTGGTAGACGAGACTATTTGGTAGACCGGTCATTTGGTAGACGGTCATTACTAATGGTACATTAGTGCTGTTCACACGAACACGAACAAAAATGGACTGTTCTCGAATATAATTGTGTTGTCTGGTTTTTGAAAATCAGTTGGACGAGAACGAAATACATTGTTCTTATCAATACCGTTCGAACGAATGTTCTCATTTCGTTCGCGAACGCTTTCTATAAAAATTTTATAAAAATTTTACAAAATTTCTCAGAAAAAATAAAAAATGAATCAAATTTAGGTAGTTATGAAAAAAATTTTATTTTCAAGATGAATGAAGATAATAATGAAGAAAATAAATTTCTGGAATATCCTAACGGTCCATGGAACTTTGAAGAAGACCTAACTTGAGATTCGAACACTTGAAATGCATTCTTCAGAAATGGCCGCAACGGAAAGATCTTATAGATCTTGCCTTAAGGCTGTTTCCGATATTTGCAAAAATCTGGAAAAACGGCTCGATTGTTATTTGGAAAATAAATTCCTAATCGCCGCAGCATACGTTAATCCTTCGTTCGAACCACGGGAATTAAAAAAAATGAACAAGAATTTGGTCGGAGATAAATTGGCGTCAATATTGAGTAACGTTTGCGAATCTTTCAAAATTGAAAGTACACCGATCATTTGGTACACATGCAGTCTACCAAATAACCATCTACCAGATGACCGATCTACCAAATAGTCTCGTCTACCAAATGACTGGTCTATCAAATGACGTTTCCCCGACTAAATGTTATGAAGTGGATATTTAAGAAATTATAGAAGATTGGGAAGAGAAGAATTCGCAGTTGAAAATAATGAACTAAAATAATAATAAAAAATATTCTATTAATTAGAATCTAATTAGATAATAAGAAAATAAGAGAAGATAAGAAGATGAAAAGAGAGAAATGGAAAAAGGAAAAGACGAATGTTAAACAAATAAACTGTCGTTCATTTGAAGTTTTTTTTTAAATTTAATTAAATTTATTGTAAAATCGTATTTCGTTCCATAATTTGATAAGAGAAAGGGATTTTAGTAAGAAAATTGGATTTCGGAGAAAGATTGTGAATTGAGTCTGAATCGATGAAATTTCCATTTTTCTGGAAGTTCATATAAGGAAGACGACGAGAGTGTACAATGTCAACAAAAGAGAAGGAAGATGAAGAGGTTCCGTTAAAGATTGGGTTGAATGAGAGAGCATGTGATCACCCAAAATCATCTCGTCTCAAATCAGATGATAAGAGAAAATATTTGTTGGAAATGGAGAAAATTTGTTTCGCCAGTTCGACGTCGATGGATGATATTGAGAAGTTGAAAAAGATGTTACCAGAGAATGATGAATTCTTCAAAATAATTTTTTCAATTAATCGTTACATGTATGATATGAGTGAATATGAGATGAGTCTTCATACTGAATTGTCTTGTACGAGAACATTATTCAAATCAGATGGTGAAATGGAAGACGATCATTGTTCAGGTGAACATTGTGGAGTCGATAATTATTATTTAATTAAAGAAAGAGATTTGAATCATATTGTTAAACGTTATCGACAATCTTCAAGTGAAATCGAATGTCTAATGGATCTCAGAAATATTAGGCATATGTCCAACGTTTTATTAGATGTCGATCTAATCCCCAAGGAATTATTCGTCGAATTCCTCAAATACAATAACGATATGTTGAATAGTCTCAACGATTTATTCATCGATG
The DNA here is from genome assembly GCA_023231475.1 of Seison nebaliae. NCBI lineage: Eukaryota > Metazoa > Rotifera > Pararotatoria > Seisonacea > Seisonidae > Seison > Seison nebaliae. The sequence continues at coordinate 29,934 of JALJEE010003044.1, read as the reverse complement.
TTTTCTTAAAGAAACAACATTTGAAAAATTGTCAAAACACGCTACAAGAATATATTGAATCGATAACGATTATCAGTAAGAATAATAAGAAATTATCAAAGTTTTTCCTATCAATCTTTCTAATCAATCGACGGAAATATTTCATCAATTATTTCACGCCGGTATTTGAAGAATTGAGTAAAGTGTATGAGATAACGCCGAATCCGGTGCATATAACCTGCATCGAAAGGAAATGCCCACTCTTACCATCCAATGATCGAAAAATGGAAACAGAAGAAATTAAGTTGAAGAAATTGTCAGTGGAACAAACGAAAAAGTTTATTGAAGAAAGTTTGTGTCGAATGAAGAAAATGTTACGAGAAACGGATGAATCAAAATTAATCGATGCATTCCAGAAACTGAGTAAAGATGATGATTCATCCAAATATTTCCAATATGTTCTTCAACGTCTTCAAACTTTTCAATTCATGTCGAATCGTTTCAATTTCTCTCAAAAATCTTCAAATAACAATCTTTATAACAACTTTTCCTCATCGTTATTGATCAATTTGCACAATCTTCTTTTTCTAATCAATCTCTTCTTCTTCTATCGATATTGCTGCAATAATGAACGATTATTGTCACCCATCATTTCATTATATCGACAATTCTCAACCAATGGTGAAGTTATGAGGAAATTGTTATTTTATAATTTAATCCAATTTAAAATTGGTGATGGCAATACGACTTATACTTATGGTGAATTGATGAATCAATTATGGAACGATATTCCACTTCAATTGAATTCATCATTAAATCGAATTCATTGTTTAGATTTCGTGAGTCTCAATGAAGAGAATGTCCAAAACGAGAAACCACAATTATTCGCAACATTCCTTAACAAACAAAGTACATTAGATGAATTCGATATTTTACCTCATAATGGTGAGAATAGTGACTGGATTATTGATCGAAGTATCATTCGATCATTCTTCTCCAATTATTCGACGACGTCGAAATCACTTCGAATTAAATCGTTGAAATTCTTCAAACTTCTTCTCATCTATTCGATGATTGAGAGGAAGAAATGGAAGGAATCATATTCTATCGATATCGTGCAAATATTCCAATACTTGTTCGATGACGGAACGGTTCATGGTCGAGAGATTTTCATTAAGGAACAGAATTTTCTCGAATTTTCTTCTTATGTTCAAATTCAAATAAAAGATTGTAAAAATGGCGTTCGTAAATTATTCATTATTATCAGCAAACTTTTAGTGACAGATTATTGGAAACATTTCTTGTTCGAATCATTACTGCAGAAAGAACATGATAAGCTTAATCGTCTATATCAATCGTCATCCATCATATCTATCGTTCTGCTGACGAAGAAATATCAATTATCTAAATATCGACGACGATGTCATTCGGATGTTTCTGTGAATTATAGTGGGGAATATGAGAAGGATGTCAATCAAATGAAACGAGTAATATTCAATGAAGTATTAGAAGCGAAATCTATTCCAACTCTCTATGTTCTGGTGAGGAAGATGTTTGAGAATTTGTATGGATTTAATGGCGATTCTCATCCATTCTATAATTCGAATCAACGACTAATAAATAATTGTTTCTTCTTCTTCCATTTAAACAATTTCTTCCAATGGTGGAATAGTTGTAATTTTAATGAGAATAAAATTCATGAACCAATTCCATCACATGGACAAATCGACCACATTCTTAACTTTCTTTTCTTCCTCGATATTTTCTGCGTTGAAGAAACATCGGAGAAGAATCGACGTAATTTCCGCAAATATACGTCTTGTTTCCGTTATTTCCATATGAAGAACAAAGTACAATTGATTGAAGGATGGTTATATATCATACAATTCCTGTTCAGATGGTGGGGTATCGACACGTCCATCATTGAGAACGGTTTAGATATGAATCAGTCCAATAATTTATTGATAAAGTTTATCGAGAAATTGAGGAATCATTGCTTCCGTTATTTAAGTGAATATGGTAATCAATGGTATCTAGTCAAATGTTTGACTGACAAGAATCTACAGACACAAATGTTTTTATCCGACGCATTGCATAATATACCATCAGCATCACGAATTCAAATTATTAATGATTGTGTTCAAGAAGATCGTGAGAAAGTTGCACGACGACTGGATTGGTATAAGAGAAATGAGAATTATATACATGTACTCCAACAACGAATTATTGAGATTCATCTGATGGATGAAGCTATCGCATTTCTCACCAGATCTGGTATATCGATCGATCGTCTCGATAATAAAGGACGATTCACTAATAATAATATCGTTTGGATATTGAGTCGATTAGTGAAGGAACATGAATATAATTTATCAAATGAAATTATTATGTTTTTCTTTTTCAAAAATTATTCTTCGACAAATCTCCTGCATATTGGAGAGATTAGTTTCGGCAACATTAATTTCATTAATCGATCATCATTATTGAATTTCATTGAATGTGAACGAATTTTTCTTCTTTCCATTTTCACTTATGTCATCGAACAAAATGGATTTAGTGTAACGTTGAAAAATGAGAAATCGATCGATAACGATTCGAAAGAATCGAAAAGTCGGAATGAATCTGATCGATATAAGAAACCGTTGAAGAATCATCTAATAGATCCGGAAGTGCTCATGATCTTCAGGGGACATCTCAATGATTTATGTAGTTCGATTTTCTCATTCAAATCCACCGAAAATATGATAAATGATTGGAAATTCAATGAATTTGATGTTCGGCTTCAATTCGTTGCAATTTCAACAATTCTTGATACATTAATCAATTATATCGACCAATATCCCTTACAAGTTTGGTTGAGTAACAAATGTTTTATTTTATCCATAAAATTCCTTAATGAAATGATGTTGCCAAATTTCATTCAAAAATATATGATCTATTTGAGATTGAAAGAATCGACTCAACGAAATCTCAATGATAATAAAGTTCATATAATGAATGAAGATGATGAAGGAATAATTCCGGAAACGATTAAGAACATTTTCTCAACCAATTTGAACAAATTCAAATTGACATCACAATCGAATGAATTGGATTTAGATAAGATGTTGCTATATTTAGTCATTCGACTAATCCAATCACCAAACAATCATTTACTAACTCCATTAAGAATAAAAAATATGGAAATTTGTGAAAGTGAAGAATCATCATCAATCTTGACACAGTTATTTTCATCGTACGAATTAATTTCCACATTTTATTTGTCAATCAAAATATTTATCCATATCGGTCATGTTCGACAAGGATATGAGAATTTGTTGATTTTCCCATTGAAAATTTTCGAACAATTGTTGATCGATGGTGATTTCGAAATATTTCCAACCATTCTTGAAAATTATCGACAATTTCTAAAGAATCGATTAACATCAATACTCAATTTATTGGACTGGTTTCATGAGAATGAATTCTTTGGAGAAAAGAAATTTGATGATCTCCGAAATTTCTATAAAACATCCAACGATGAATTATTGAGAGCACTTGATGATTTGTGCTTGTTATATGCACAAACCGGAATAATTGTTGCTTTTCCTGCCGATCGGGCAAATGAGATAATTCAACATTTATCCCAATTACAAAATAAGGTCAATGATCGTTATATGAAGACATTATATGAGATTGAGGAGATTAAAGAGAATGGATTATCGTCAATTCTGTCTGGTGATTATTCTGAACCGAAATTTGAAGTAATAGAAGAGTCATTATTAGACAGTATGAGTATTATTGATATTCCAGAGAATGAGATAAATGATTATCATCATAATGGTCAGAAGAATATTTTTAAGAAAATCTTCCACGCGAAAAATTCAATGGAAATTACTTCGATCGAAACGAATACAACTGATTCGGAAGGATATAGTATTCCAGAGAAGGCGCCAACACCCGATTCATGGACTAAAGATGACGATGTTAAAATTTGTCAATGTTGCGAACAGGAAACATTTTCATTATTTGTAAGGAAACATCATTGTCGTCGATGTGGACGAGTGATTTGCAGGAAATGTTCGAAATATACGCTTCCACTCGAATTCGGTGGAACGATCAAAACATGTCGAGTTTGTCAAACTTGTTATGAATATGAACGGACAAGAAATATTGGAAATGAAAAAGAAGGAAATCTGGGAAATATTAATAAAACGGACAGTTTGAATAATAGTTGTCGAAGTGATGATCCGAATGTTTCAATTAGTCGAAGTTAGTCACATTCTTCTACATTTAACAAATCACATAAAATTTGAAATTTAATAAAATTTTTTTCAGAAATGAATGATTGCTTAATAATATTCGAACATAATCATCAAAATGGAACGAGAGTCGAATATCAGGATCATGATAAGAATTATCGTCTCAATGAAAAAATACGAGAACGATACATGAAAGATCAAATGTTAAATGTTCCATCCTGTTTCACACTGATCAATGGAACACGTCAAAAGTCATCAATTCTCTCCGAAATCATAAGATGGTGTGAGAAAATTACTTGTCAACTATCGTCTATCAATCAATTGAGTCCGTATGAACAAACTGTTTTCGCCACAACAAATGGAATTTTCAATTATGCAACAAATATTAAATTGATTATCGAGTTCGATTTTTTCATTTTTGTTCATCATTCTCTTTTATCGTTATCAAAGAGCCGTTTGTCAACTATTATTGAAGGTGGTTGAGAAATGTCAGATGAATAAATCGGAGAATGTGAATGAATATCGATTGAAATGTGAATACTATTTGAAATGGATTCAATTTTATCGATCACTCTATCTATTCACTAATATCCGTTATCCTTGTTTCCACGAATTGGAGAATGGAGAAAAAATTGAGTTTTCCAATTGAATAATTTTCCAATATTCCAATAATAATTCTCTCAAATTCTTATTAGGAAATATATTAACGAATTGATCATCGATCAACATTATGATGCGATTGATCAACTCCAGAAATATTGTGATACTCCATTAAATAATATTTGTTTGAAAAAGATACGATCGTTAATTGCGAACGATCGATATGAGGAGGCGAAAGAGACAGCTGAATTTCTTTATCAAGTTCTTTCACTTCTCCACATAAATGGAATATGAAATGATTGTGAAATTGTTTTTAAGCAGCTTCCTCCCAATCAACGCGATGTTGAGATTACTCAAATTATTCAAGTTCTAATGAATTCTTCATCGAATGCTCAAGTAAACAAGTTGATGGAGGCGGATAAATTAAATGATTTGGAGAAAGATCTTTCCATTTATTCTACGAATCGACCACTTTCTATGAACATAGAATTTGAATCGATTAATTATGAGAAAAGACAGAAGAAAATTCCTCAAAAAATTTATAAGGAATGTGTCCGATATCTGCAATATTCGTCATCTTCTCATTTACTTTATGAGTTCTATGCCAATCATCAATATTCGAGTGAATTAGTTGAACATTTATTGAATAATTTCAATGAGGAGAATGTATCTTTAATTCCACGAGTTGTCACTTGGTGTCATACGAATAATTGTTTGAAAGAATTTATTGAGAGATTATTTATTCCAATTCATTCGGATAAAAAGAATCAATATGTCATTCAATTATTTCCTATCATCATGGAAGAATTATGGAAATTGAAAGAATATCTCATGCTCCTCCTCCTTCATGAGATTATCGATGTTATGACGATATTTTTCTATTTCATAATAATAATATATTTTTTTAATATTTAGGATTTGGCTGGAATTGGATTTATTCATATGCTCCTCTATGTCAACTCGACGTTGAATGACATCGGAAATACTTTAGTGAAAACTGAACATCGAAAATATTTAGTTGCCGCATTCATCCATTTCTATTGGTATGTGGCGGAAACGTATTGGGAGAAACATGAGAAACTACTACAAAACATCAATCGTGTTCTCCCGTCGTCTAGACAATTGATAACCGATCGACCAACAATGAGAAATCGAACGAAGAATGAACATTTATTAATTCATCGCAAATGTTTCTCATTAGAGAATATTTTACAGTTTCTTTCTTCGATAATTATCTAATTTGAAAAATTTTAATTTCTAAATTTTAATTTTTAAATTTTAATTCATTTCTTTTCAACATTATGGAAGATATATCAAGATAAGTGGTCTACAAATTCAAATTATCGATTTCGTTTCAAAACACACGACAAATATCGAAATGATCTTCTCATTAAATGTGAAGTATGCGAGTAACGAATCGACAATCTATCACAATAAGAATATTACTAGTTTGAAAGGAAATAACATTTCAATGATTACAATTCCAAATATTCAGGAATATCGGTCATTGCATGATTTCATTCAATTAATTCAACTCTATATCGGAGATATTAAGAACGAGATTCCTCTATTCTCTTCCATCAAACATATTATTACTCTCTGTTGTGCACTGATGGCTGTTGACACGACAGTGACAATCGGTTTCGATCTCTCATGTAAAATCGCTACAGTTCTTTTTATTGTTCTTTTTAAAAAAAACTTTATATTAAATATGATTCTGATGAAACATTTAAGGCTTTCCGCATTTCCATCAAAACATTATTAGAATCGACAATTCAATTATTATATCGTCATCTCAAATTTATTAATAATGATAATAAATGTCACATCTTTTTTCGAATGATCTCCCAAACGAAAATTAATAAGTTACTCAAATCGAAAGATATCGATCCAATTGTTGTACGATTCTTCGAAGAATTCCCTAATCATTTGAAACAAGTTTGGGGAAATTTAATCTTTCTATTCTATAATTCTTCTCATATTTTTTTAAACTTGGATAATCTTGGCCGTTGCCATTAATAGAATCAGATATATATGCTGGATAATCTAATAAATTTAATTGAGAATTATCAACAGCAAATCCAATGTTATCTTCAAATCGGTTTATGGGAGAAAGCATTCGAAATTGCTTCTTTACACAATGATACTCATTCTCTTAAAATGATCCGATCCATGGCAACAAGTCAGAAGGAGAAGTGAATGACAATGAAAAATTAATAGAAAGATCAATTGATTTTTTTATACTTTATTTCTTTTTAATATATCCAAAATTTTCTTTTTCGAATAAATTTATCGAATGTGGAATTTTGAGTGTTGTGGAACTGTTGGGAAAATGACATTTTCTTGATAAGAGAATGAAAGATAAAACTAGAAAATGATCAAATTGGTAAATAATTACACGAACTTCACTTTTCTTTTCTTGTCGGATGGGACAAATGATATATTATCGAAAGTATTCCTCCAATTGATAAGTGGAATAGAATAGATAAAAGAATAGACGAGAATATCTTATCATATGTGATAATAATTCATAAAAAATCAAAATAATAAGAAGCGAACGATTCTAATTATTATTCTTTATCGCATCGAGATCAAAATAATAATCATTATCATTTTTTACTGCTGTTGTTGTTGTTTTTGTTGTTGTTGTTGTTGTTGTTGGTTTTGTATAATGAAATGAATATTTAAATGGAAATTTTTACATGTGTTCGGATATATAACCATCCAATTGACATCGTACATTCATATGGAAAATTCGACGTTATTCCCACAATTCATGTTGTTATAATGTATATCGATAATGTTATCAAAAAAAAATGATTTCGATATCGTTGACGAGTGAAAAACTAAATGCGAATAATGGACGAATGTTGTAAAGTTCCAATCGAAAAGAACGGTCAAATTGATGCATTGACAAATAATAATGAAAAATAATAAATTGTTGTTGTTGTTGGTTGTTGGATGTGATTATGGAAAGCGTGTATAGTTATATTACTTCTTCCATCAAAATTCATGATGATGATGATGATGATAATGTTTGTTTGAAGAATAAAAAAATATGAGAAAATAATATTTTTGTTTGGTGGTAAAGTAGAATGAGAAGAAATGTTTAGAAAGGCGACTAATGCAAAGAATGAGATGAATAATATTGATAAACACGAAGAAGAATAAATAGCAAAATGAAATTTAAAAATTTTTTTGAATTAAATAAAAATTGCTCATTGAACTTTAATTGTTCAATTGAGAATGATTAGATATATTTTTCTAATATATCTCCCTCCTTCTCGAAATTCTCATACAAGACAAATAATTTTCAGTTTTTTTGTTGTTGTATTATCGACGTTGTTGTTGGTGTGGTTGTTGTGGTAGTTTGATTTATCGATAATTGTTTGGTCGATGAGATTGTTGTACATGAGGGAGGTAATGTTGTCATTGTCTTCTTATTCTTATTGTAGGGGGCGGTGGGAGTGACAAGAACTTTATTAGGAGATGATGTTTCATGTATTTGATGAAGTTGGGAGGAAAGTGACGATGTCGTTTTCAATGTGCTCTGATTTGGAGAAGTCGTGTTCGATTTGTTGAGTGAGTGATTTTTGGAGATATTGGTTGATGATTGAGTAGATAAAATGAACGGTCCTCTCACGGTCATCAAAAGACGTTTACCTGATGTTTTGATCATTCGAACAATTTCATTTTGACCGAGGCCAAACACCGGTACATTGTTCAAATGAGTGAAGATGTGACCATCACGTAATCCTCCACGATAACCAGCACCATTTACATCCACTTTACGTATGGCAGCAGATAATTTCGATTTCTTCTCATTCAAATGTTTCAACGATACAATAGCCAATTGGAAACCATAACCGTCATCATTTAACTGTCGTTCAATTGTCAATTTGATATCAGGCGATTCATTGAAACTTGAAAGAGGGAGAGGAGAATGATTAACTCGAGAGACATTAGTAGAAATGATGTTAGTCAATGGCGATTGGAGATCACGTGATTCTGGCATTTTTGATGGTTTGATTAATCGAGATTTATTTCCATGACAAAGACGATGTGGAGTATTGGTCAACAACGGTACATCATTTATTGAAGTGTCACGTTTGTGACGAATGGAATTTCCAGTTATTTTACAATCAACATGATTCGTTGTCGCTAAATTGGTTGTCGATGGAATTCGAATGGCGACAGGTCTCGTCTCCATATTGGATGAATTGATTTCCTCTTTCATTAATTTATTAATAAACTGCTCATTAATTTTTGAAGAAATCAATTGACCAGTCTTTGAACGATCAGATAAACGATCCATTGTTAATTTCGCCTCTAAAACTTCGTTGGTGATGTCAGTGATGGTGGAGGAAGTGATGGTGGAGGAAGTGAGAGGAGATGAGACTAATGTCCTTCCCGTCGACAAAGTAGTTTGTGGAGTTGAAGAATTATTATTCTTTCGATGAATTGGTGATGATGTGGTTGATGGACATTGTGGACATTTGATCGATTTTAATGATGGTGTTGATGATGATATTGGAACTGTTGTTATTGCTGTTGTTATTGCTGTTGTTGTTGTTGATGATGATGATGATGATGGTATGGTTGTAAGAGGAGATTGTTTATCATTCTTTTGTTTTCCATGAGAAAAGAATGAGAAAATATTATTAACTAATTTACTTGATTCATTGAAACATTGTTTTGCTCCTTTCGATTTTCCTGATTTTCCATCTTTCTCACCATTCTTCTTCTTCTTCTTATCAGTATTTTTCTTCTTTTTCTTCATTAATTTCACTTCATTATCTTCATTATCAATCATTTCACCTTCATCTTCCTCATCTTCTTCATCTTCCTCATCTTCCTCATCCTCATTATTCTTTATGAAACTCTCTTCACTTTCTAATTTCTTCTCATTATTCTGTTTCATCATCGATTGTTTCATTAATGATGATGGTGATAATGATAATAGAGATGGTGAAAGACATTGTTGTTGTGGTTGTTGTTGTTGTTGTTGTTGATGGTGATGATGATGATGATGATGATGAAGTATATTAAGATAATCACGTGGATGATATTGATGTTGAGAGAGATTATTTGAATTTTGTTTATAAACACAATCATATGGCTCATCAAAATATTCCATATCGCCATGAATATCAATCGATGGTTTTTGACAGACATCACAAATAATTAATGATTGATCAGGAAGATTGATTGATGAACAATCTTCATGAACATCATTCATACTCCATTCATCGATCCAAATATCATCACTCGCTAATTTCGGTGCATTCAATGAATGATGTAAACTATTTCCACTTATCGGACTGGGTAATATCACCGCTGATGATGTACTATTAATAGAAATGCCACTATGGAAACTATTCGCCAATTGTTCCCTATCGGATGAAGTAGATAATCCTTTGAGAATGGATTGTGATGGTGATGAATTCATATCAACATTAGACATCGACATATGTTGTGATAATCCATATCGAGGTGAATATGACTGGAATTTGGAGAAGAATTCCGAAGTATTTCCATCGTTACATTTCCGATTTCTTCCTTCTCTTATACGAACTGCACCAGATTGATTTCCATCAACTTCTCCTCCAATCTTCACATTCTCTCCAGATGCACAATCGATTTTTTTACAACTACTCATCTCTTTGATAGTCTTATTGAGATATTCTTCTTTTGATTTATTCATTCCATTCTCTCCCAATCTCTTCTCTCTTAACGATATCGATAATGACATTGACAATGATGACCTTTCTCGATTTTCATTTGTTATTCTCAATTGATTTGAATTAATCGAATTATTCTCTTCCTCCTCCATCATCTCAGCTGATGATTCCGATTCAGATAATGATGAACATGACGATAATTCATCTGATAATTCACTTGAAATATCATCATCATCATCATCATCATCCTGTTGATTCTTCATCTTTCCATCATCTCCTCCGATAAAACTTCGATTGAATTTCAAGTTTTCCGAATTCGTATCGAATACTTTCTCATTATTTTCATTCATAATTAATTCATTATAATTCTTCAAATTCATTTCCTCTTCATCATATTCCTCGTTTACTTTCTCGTCATCATTCGTCTTCTTTTCATTCGTCTTTAATGATAATTCATCAAAATTCCTTTTTAATGATGAAGTTGATGGTGAAGATAAATTAGTTTGTGACGATGTACGACGATTACGATTACGATAACGTTCTTTTCTCGAATCAAAATAACTTGTGTCATCTGGTGTTTGTAAATTGGGAATGAATCCCATTTCGTTCGTCAACAAATTCTCCCAATCGAAATTCTCATAAAAATTATGACTCTTTATTTGTCGTGCACCTTCCGTACCTAATCGATAATTCGGTTGGAATTCCAATAAACCTTTAATCAATTCTTCAGCTTTCTCACCAATATACGCCACATCATCTTCACTGGGAAATTCGATGGGTTTATAAAGAACTTCATTGAATAATTGATCAGGAGTCGATCCGATAAATGGAGTGATACCCAAAAGGAATTGATATAAAATCACACCCATCGACCACCAATCAACCGGTTTCCCATATGACAATCGTAGAATAACTTCCGGTGCAATATATTGTGGTGTTCCACAAATATGTTTATCGATAAATTCTTCCGTTTCTTTTCGATCAATATGTCCTTCATAATAATTTGTTGTGAGACTCATCAGTCCCATTTTAGAGAGACCGAAATCTGTCAATTTCAAATGACCAGATGCTGTCACTAACATATTTTCGGGTTTAAGATCTCGATGAATTATTCCATTTTTATGAAGATATTCCACTGCCAATGTCATTTCAGCGAAATATTGTTGTGCCATCTCATGAGTGAGATGACCGACGTTCTTTATCAATGTTGCCACATCACCACCTTCCACATATTCCATCACTAAACATAAATGATTCTTTGTTTCGAATGTGCAATATAATGACACAACAAACGGATTATTATCGATATATGTCAAAATGTCACGTTCGGTAAAGACTTGATTCATTTGTTTCACATTCGACACATCATCTTTCATGATTCGTTTCAATGCCCACAATTTTTTCGTCTCTTTCGATCGTACTAAATCGACGGCACCATAAGCGCCGTTTGATATCTGTTTAATTATTTCGAAATCCTTTTCCGTCGGTTGACGGAATGGTTGATTGACGACTTCATCATCTTTCAACGGTTTAATTGGCTCCGAACAATTCGACGATGATAATCTGTCGTTGACACCTGAATTAGATATTAATGAAATGGAATTTCTATTCACACACTGACAATTCGTACAATGATAATAGTCATTGGAATGACGTTGAAATGGTTGGGCATAATAATTGACGGTTGGAGATAGTGATTGATCAGGAAATGGTTTACGAACTGATCTTCTATTCTGATGACAGCGACAGAATGCGTTCGATTTCAATTGAAAATTATTTATTGGTGATGGGGCGTTAGTGATGGATGTTCTAAAATCGGAAAAGAATCGATCATTCGATTCGGTTAACGAACCAAAACTACTCGAATTATTGAGGGAAATTTCCATTTTGTTTGATTTAGAAATGACTGTTGGAATATGATGTGATGGCTGATTTGAATGAATGGCGATCGGTTGTGTAGATGTTGATTCGAATCGATATGGATCGACTGTCGATTTCTTCGATAAAATGTTGTGAATGGAATTGACAGATGTATTGGAATTGGCAGTGGAAGTGGAGAAAGTTGAATGTTTCTTCAACGACGAATATTGGGAGGAGTAAATATCAGGAGATAATGAATTGGATGTGATGGACGAACGATTATCACTACTAGCGGTACTGGGTAGTGCTGAATCGAGAATGGATTTGGGAAGATAATCACAAAAATGAAATTGTTTCTCCAAATATTCTTTATCGTCGAGAAACTTCTTTGAATCATTCGAATCGATAGATTTGATGGTATCAGATGAACGTTTCTTCATCAATATCATATCTGTATTTGATGTCAATGTTCTACTTCGTTTACTTTCATCATCCAACACTTTATTCATCTTCTTCGAACGAATCATCTCGTCACGAAATGAAGTGGAAGTATGATAAGAAGAAGTTAAACGAAACGAATGAACACGACGACGATCTAACGAACTCAAATTACCTTTGAAACAACAACAACGACGATTGGAATTCAATAATTGACGAACACAATTATTATCAGTGAGGGGAAGTAATTTATCTCCAACGAACGATGTTGATTGTTTCAATATCTCACAATCATCTTCATTCTCCATTGGTACGATATCATTGAACGATTTATTTTGTTGTTTTTGTTGTTGTTGTTCATTCAAATTGATGATTGAATGAATTAAACGATTATGATCAGATGATTTCTTCATCATTTCTTGATTATTCGATTTGTTCGTTTCGACAATTGACTCGAATTCGAGACAACTGAGAATTCGAGCCGGTCGAGAAATTATTAGAAGAAGTTTTTTGAAGAAATCCTCCATTGCTGAACATGCGAATGGCGATTTAACTTTCAATTTCATTAACAATTCATATATCTTCGTTCCAATCTCCGTGAAATAGACGGAGGAGATACGTTGAGCATTCGACTTATCCAAAACGTCACATGATATTTCGATGAGATGATTAAAAACGAATCGTGCCATACCATCGTTGGAGAGTATCTCATAAACTTTCTTCGAATATTTCACTTTCTTCTTCGATTGACCATTAACTGACGATGCTGATGATTGATTCTCATCTGGTGTATCTTGTTCCGAAGTCAAATAATTCCTCTTGATATGTTCGATTTCATAATCGGCATTTTTCGTAGGAAAATTGAATGTTGATGATCGATGACGTTGTATTCTATCCGATATCGTCAATTGATCAATATCGAATGAATTTGATGGATTCACTTTATTCAATTGTTGTTGTTGTTGTTGTTGTTCTATTTCTCCGTTTTCCTCTCCATCAACTTTCGAACGTTTTCGATGACGATAATTCTTTTTTTGTTTCATCTTCACTTTCTGTCGTTTCTTCTTCAAATTTTTTATAAGATGTTGTGCCGATTCGCCTAATGTCAAACTGAAAAGTGGAAGATAACTATCAGCGAAACTGATCAATTCCAGTATGAGATTCTCGATTTTGAATTCCATTTCAGCACAAACTGCTGGAAATCGAGAACGATAAATATTATTCATTCGAATTAAACTCGTCTCATTTCGACTTAAACTTAATGAACTTTCATGTCGAAGTAAAGGAATAATATTCGTTTGTTGTTGTTGTTGATGTTGTTCATAAATTTGTTGTTGTAATTGTTGTTGTTGTTGTTGTTGTTGTTGATAATGATGATGATAAGAAGATGATTGTGATTGGAATTGTATTAAAGAATTCTCATAATCATTATCATCATTCGAAAGATGATTATGAATCACGGGTAATATTGGAGAAGTTAATTGATTTGATTGTGGATGATCAGTTTGATTCGATAATGGATCTAATAAAGAATTCGTTGGTAACGGTTTCCTCATTCGTTTTTTTCTTCTTTTTGATAATTTATGCAATTTTCCATTTTCACTTAAACTTCTTCGTCTCATATTAAATGATGATGAGGATGACGACGACATTGATGATGTTATTGTTGTTGTTAAACCAATTGTTGGCGGTAGACGAGAGAATTCATAATTCATTTTATCATTTCCATATTCGTTCGATATGAAACATTTGACGGAATTGGATTCTAATCGTCTTCTCAGAATGTTTGATGGAAAATGTTTCTCCATCAAATGATTATTCTTCGACCATTTATTAGTCGTTGTTCGACTAAACTTTTTATCCATTTGACGGTGACGAATGTTTCTAGAAATCAAACGACATATCGATGACGATGAGAAACTTCTACTAAATAATTTGCGATTCTTTCGAATTTGATCCTCCTTTATTTGATTATTATAACGACCACTGTTATTATTGTTATTTCTTTTCTTTCGTTGGAGAAAGTTTAATTTTCGATTTTTTTTTCGGTTCTTATTTTCATTTGATCTCCTTCGGAAATGATGAGGTGATTGTCCATCGATTCTCTTCCGAACGACATTAGATTGATCGGTGGATGTTCGACGTTCCGTTTGAGACAACAGCGAGATAGATGACGATGATAATGACAATGGCGAACAAATGGGATTTGTTGATGATTTATTGTTTTGGAAACTGAGTTGTTCTTCACATGTCATAGACCGTCGTCGACATGGTGATGATGTGGCGAGTGGAAGACTTCGATTTGGATTGAATTCCGAATCGGAGATAATATGTAGAAAAGATTGATTACTGCTTCTTTCTGAACTCTTATTATTATTTACATTTCTTGATTCATTCTAAAAATTGAGAAATTTATGAATTAATTGCTCCAAAATAAAAATTAGTTAGAATTAAATACGTATAATATTGACTCATCCACATCAAAATTATTTCTTTACAAACTGATTGATCATCTCTTTATAACATATATACATATACAAGCTAACCAACACCCTAACCCATCTTCAACTTACACCTTCACATCAACATTCATCAAACATTCATCAAACATTCATTAACATTCGTACAATAACATAAATGGAAAACGTTTTCGATAGTGGGAAAACAAATGGATAATGTGAACGATTGAAAAATCGAGAAAGAGGAAATTTAGTAAAATATTTCACTTATTTCAATATCCACTAATTAATTTATCAAATTATCTTATTGATATCATCATCGATTAATTGATGATAAGAAGACCATAAAAGTACATTTGAAGACCATCCAAATAAACAACTTCTTCTTGAGACATGTGAAGAAACGAACCGACTCATTCAATTTCAACACTCCATTCCTACTTCAACTACACCAATCAACAATTGAACGTAATTTCTATTAAATTATTTCATCAATTTCCAAATTATACACAATACACGTTCAGATAAAGAGATATCATCCATTTCTATCGATGGATGAATATGAAGATTAATAAAAAAAAAAAGGAAAGCAACGAATTAAAGAAAAGAAAGGAAAATAAATGTCCGAATCCTTGAACTTCCTCTACTCTTCCATTTCCTTCCTTCCTTCCTTCCTTCGTTCCTTCCTTCATATGCTTATGAAGAGGATGGATGAATGGATGGATGAAAAGGATGAAGTTGAAATGAAAAACTGATAAAGAATAGACTAATGAGCAAGACGATGCTGATGATGATGATGATAACGACGATGACGATAATGTTAATTCTGATGAAGATGATGTGAGATTGATGATAAGAATGAAAGATAATAATTTCATCTTTCCCATCAATGCTTCCTAATTGTTCCATTGGAAGTCCAGTCGAACTTAATGATTATTTATAATAAATAAGCAAAACAACTACTTCCGTTTTTTGCTTATTCTTCTTTTACGCCAACTCAACATTAGAAGGTCATATCCATACAAAATATCTAATATATGTGAGGAGGAGGGAGAAGGAGGGAATTATCCGCTACATCTATATCTTTATTCCCGTCCCATATTATCAATGAATCATATATAATCATATATAAGAGGTTCTATAAAGGTATGAATGAACAATGCACAACTTCCTCTCAATTGCTCGTCTCAGAAGCATTGGAAGAAAAATTTTCAAGATTCAAGAAGTACCAGACTATTGATTGGAAGCAATTTCTTTCTTGAACGAATGGATGTCGAACTATATCGAACAGAAGACGTCGACTATGAACTGAAGAGAAATTTAGAGGTCATTTGAAAACAATAAAATTTGATTTATAGAATTCGACTTAATAATCAATGAAAATTATTTGCATCGACTCTTCAAATCCATTCGTATTGTCTGCCCAATTGATACAGTGAAATGGAAAGAGGAGAGGATATATTCAACAGATAATATCGTCATTAATATTCATCATCATCATCATTCACAAAAGAAAAGTAGAGGTGATGGCGAGAATGAGAGAAGAGAATGAAAGAAAAAGAAATGAACGAACCTTCTCACTCAATTTCATTGACACATTATTCTCATTGAGAAATGAATGATCTCGTTCATCATCCTTCGTCATTAATCCTGATGTAGATGTGGATAAGGGCGAGACTGATGATGATGTTGATGATATACAATGCTGACTTATTTGATCTTCTAATCTATCATGATTCTGTTCGATCGATGCATTTCTCATTTTCTCATCGAATGAATTGATGAAGCTGAATCTTCTCATTTCATCGCTAATCTTCATCTGTTTGAGTTGACTTACCGAATTGAGAATAGAACACGACGATCGTCGATTCAAATGGATCCTCTTCAATTCCGTACATGTTTTCTCGTTCTTCTTCTCAAACTCATTCATCAGATTATTCCTCATTTCACCATTGTTGTCGCAGTCGGATGAAAGGATTAATTTCCGATTATTAGACGCATTGGACAAGTTGTACGAAGTGTATGATGACGGTTGAAAGAGGTTTAACGATGATCTGACGAAACTCATGTCATTCGTCATAAAATGTCGATTGTCGAGAGTGGAACGATGTAAACGACGGACGAGTTTGTGCTTCTTAGCCAGAATCTTCTCCTCCTTCTCATCGAAATTCTCATCTTTCTGTTTGTCGAACGGATCAGTCAATTCATCTTCATTCTTCTCTTTTTCAACTTTTCCAATTGGATCCATATTGGATGGGTCCAATAAATTTCGGTTTTTATCATTTACCTCCGTCGTAGATGATGGTAGAGAGACCATCGAATTAGATAAACTACTGGAAGTATTGGCACATCGACGATCGATGATGACACAATCATCCACGTTCCGTTCGTTGAGAATATACACGTTTTTCACACCCGTTTGCACAATCTTTATTGGTGTTGATGATTCCAATTTATTCTTTGATCGTTTACTCTTCTTCCTTCTTTTCTCTTCTTCATTCCTCATTCCAACATTCAATCGAGACAACGAATCGTTCTCCAATTGAGTAAATTCATCATCATCATCATCATCATCCATCCGATCTGATGGGAGATCGCTTCTTTCATTTTTCGGATATGAATTATTATTATTATTATTATTATTATTATTATTATTATTATTATTATCGTTATTTCGATTACGATTTGACAGAATTGAACGACTATTACTCTTCTTAAATAATCGATCCATTAACTCATCAATTATCTCGTCTCATGATTTGTTGAGGGAGAATTGATCGCCAATTAACATCTTCTTCACATTTAAAATGATCTGAAGGATGATGGAAATTTAAAGGTAGAAATAATTGACTTTATACAACAAATAAAAGAATGAAAATATTTGAATTTGATGGAACTGATATTGTTCCCGTAGGGATATGATGGGGGAGATTAAAGAAGAGATCAAGAGAGATGATATTATATATGGATATCGTCCGGGAATGATGGTGAGGAAGAAGGATTGTGGAAGAGAAAAATTCTACAAATGAAATTTCTAAATGTTTGGTGAGGTCAATGAGATGTGTTATGCGAATGATATTCATGTGATGGAGAAAACAAATAAAAAAAAAAAAGAAATCTTCTAATCTTCATACTTCGTGTAGTAACGTTAGAAAATGAAATATAATTCGAGTTTCATATTCATCAATCTTCTTCTATCATTCTCATCCTTCATCTCTCTTATCCACATACTCATATCCCAACAATAATCTAACAACCATTAACGGCATTTGCATGTCAAATGTGAAATATGAAGAACGAGATGAGGATGGACGAATCATTCATCCAACTCTTCAATTCGAATTAATATGATCATATCCGTTAAACACATGAATAATATATTCGAATATATAAACATTGTGTCTCTCTGTGAGTGTGTCCCGTCCCGTGATTGAATCGATAAGGAAAATAATCCACTTAATCATTCAAATTCATTCAGTGAAACGACTCACTTTCTTTTATGTCTACAGTGAAGTCGATTCGTATCTTCCATGAGAGAGTGATGAGAGAGACAGATACGTATCCATCAACAACAATGGAAGATCACGTCACTGATCTTCATATTAAATGCGCGTGAGAATGCGAAAGAAAATTTTCATATTTCTACTCACCAATTTCTCATCAATTTTCCTACTCCTCACGAACAACATACGTCTATCTATTTTCGAATGACTATCTATTCTCATTCACACATCTCTCCTTCTCATCCATTTCTCTCTCTCAAATCTTTCTTTTCTCCCAATTATTTTCCAGAATTAATTTTCTTTACATTTCGAAAACATATGAATAAACATTTCTTCACAAATCTCACAAAAACCTTTTTCTACTCGGAAATGGAAGACGATTAAAATGACCAAATGAAGAAATGAATTGAGAGATATTCCAAACGGAAATTAAACAGTGTCGTGACACTCAATGGATTGACTGACAAATTGTGAGAAGGAACGTTAAAATAATGGAAAAGTTCAATTCTTTTGAATAAAGAAGAAGAAAACGGTTCATTTTCACCTGAATCCAATGGAATAAATAATAATATGACATATACACATCCTCAATTATTTTATCTCATTTATTTCCAATCGATTATTCTCCAATTTACCTCTTCCATCATTCCCTTTTTTTAAAATGAAGTTAATTATTCAATTATTTTCTCTCTGACACAATCACCACCACCAAGTCACCACCATCATCATCACCATTACTACCACTTATTATTACTACTGTTATTCCAGGAGAAGATAGACGGAATACATACATACACGCCCACATATTAAATGCATCCAGACCGAAACACATAGATATATGATAGAATTAATTTGTATCATCGTCACCCTCCCGCCATCGCTCTTTTTTCTCTTTCTCTCTCTCTCTCTCTCTCTCTCTATTCTACATTATCATAGAGATGCAGAAAATATGGTAATTCATTTATTTTTCTCTTCCAGAAAAAAAAATTTTTGTTTTTTTTTAATTTCATTTTTTTTTCAAATAAAATTATTGAGAGTAGAAATAAATACTTCCCCCTTCGTCTTCATCTCCCACTACTACAGATATTTCATTTAAACGATGTATGTAACGGAAAGTTCCTCTAGTATTTAGTGATGATGAAGAGGAAGAAAGTTCCCTTTTGGCATGTTATGATGAATATTGGGAGGTAGGAACAATGGGAAAAATGACCCGTTAATTATTCAGTAATGTACATATCATTACTAAAAGATTGTAAGTTCAATTCTTCCACTAGTTATTATTCTCCCTGATTATTTGCATGAAATTCAACTGTTCCACCATTATTCCTTATTAGTCGTCGTTGAAAGATAGCGAGAAAAGGAATAAACTTTGATTATTATTCAACTAATCAATCTTCAAACATCTTTAGGAACTTGATTTCTTTCAGGAATAATAATAACAATACGTAACTATTTACATTGTAAATTTTCTGTACATATTCTCAAATTCCATGTACGTACATAGGCAGGACCATTCTTTTTCATACACACACACACACACACACACACGCAGACACACACATGCACCCACTTGTACTTATATAGGGGCACAGGAAATATTAGTAGTTTGATAATACATATACCTCATACTCTTCTTCGGATAAATTTCGGCATATGAATGTACAAAACATATTAGCATGTTATGTGGGGTTTGCGTATATAATATATTATATACGGCCTACATGCCTTCCTCATTACCATGCGTATGTACCAAATAACTATTTTCAATGGCATTATTCAAAATAACGAACTACTGTATACGAACTCAATTTGCCCGAGAAGCACCAAATTAATCGGAGAGCGCCAGAAATTTTTCCTGCCTTCAAATACTGTCAACTTCAATAGGTCAACAAAAATAATGTTTCCAAAAAAAATGGAAAAAGAAATAACTTTGTCCGATTTTTGAATTTGTCCGCGTTAATTTTGGAATAAATTTTGGATCTATCGTTTTCTTTTTTTCTTGCTTATCGCTCTATTTTTCCCAACGGGGGAACGATGAATATAGAAAACGAAATGTAGAAACTGCATTTTCTCCTAGAAAATCAAAACTGGTGAGAAACTGTTCGAATGTATCATTTAATTGGGGGAAGGACAAAAGAGCTAGGCAGAAAAGAGCCATGGACAAAATTCCGATTCTTGAACAACATCAACAAGAATAAAGCAGAAAAGAATAAAACTCCAAAAATGAAGAAGAAAACACTTACTGCTCATTTGAAAAACTTAATTGACACATTTGATACGATGGACTTGATTTTCATCATATTTCGAAGAAATAAAGAAAATTGTATGAACTATCTATAATATAGTAAATATCTTATTTTTAGGAGTCTGTGTGGCTCTTTTGTTCATGGCTCTTTTTTCCGTAGCTCTTTTGTCTCGTGGCTCTTTTATCCCGCCGTTCTTATGTCCTAAATTCCATTTAATTGTCTAATAAAACATCGCGATATGTTTTAAGGATTTGTCCTCTCGAATATAAATATAGCTGATTATAACCATTGTAAATCGGAATAAGATTGTAATGCAATAAACTAAAAAATATTACAGATATTTAATACGATTGTAGGAAAATATCATAGAAGTTATCATTTTCACTAGAAAATATCAAACATAGAAAATTAAACATAGATTAGTGTTAATAATTGATGGAAATATCGCTTACAATTTTTAATTTTTTTTCCTTCTATTTTCAATTTCTTCAGAACTCTTGCTCAAATAATAATAATGATTTTTTTTCACAATATTACATTCAGCTCGATGAAAAAAAAAACGAGCAAAAAATAAAATTTTCATTTTCATCAATTTTTACCCGAAAAAATATGGGTTTTGAGTAAATGAAGATGAGGTAAAAGAAAAACAAAGGAACTCACCATTTCACTCCTTTTTAAAAAAATTTTAAATAGAATGGGGACATGTGCATTATAATTACATGTGATTAAGCGAATAATTATTCGCTTAAAATATTGGAAATAAAATATTGCGTATGAACAAACTTAAAATTTCATCAGATTCACTTTGAAACTTTATCGTTGAATTGAAAAACTCTTATGAAACGAGCGATTCTCGCCATTGCGATAGTTTAACAATTATTTTTCTTGTAATTTTTCATGAATTCTTATAACGTATAATTCAAAGATATTTGAAAATAATTCAGTCTATTTCCAGTGTAAAAATTTTTTCAATCCAGTTATCTTTTTTTGTTCTTACTATTCGATTGATGTTCCTGAATCTTTCGATGATGCTCTTTACATTTCTTCTAATTTCGATATTACTTCTCATATTCCAGAATATTTAAGAGATGAAATCGTCATTGGAAGAAAACTTTTAATTCTTTTTAATTTACCCCGAGGGGATTTGATTTTATAATAAATAAAAAAAAATTAAAAAAAATAATTAAAGAATTTTACAATCGTTATCTTCATACTTTAATTGTGTGAAAGTGGAAAGGGAAAATTAACTGAGAAATTAATAATTTTGATGAGTTAAATTGAAAGTGAGTATTACCATTATGAAAAAGTAAGACGAATAAGGAAATGACTATCTAACTACCATTTCTACAAGATTCTACATAAGTTAAGTCAGTAATTCCGGTTTTACTGATAGAGGATCGATGAATTTTATGGAACAGTTCAATCGACATATTAGTCTTTCATTTCTGATGAACATAACCGTTAGAATGACAATAAATGAAAGAGACTGAAAGGAAGATACTTCTCGTTTTATAATGTGGGAAATTGGATTAAAATCAATTAGTGAAATCGATTAGCAAATTATTTTTTAAATGCTTCCTATCATTCTAATTATGAAATCGAATGATTAAAAATTAGGAATTGTACCTTCATCATTATCGTCATGGTTCTCATGACAAAGAAGGAAAGAATAAATTTTTCGAATTCTTAATAATTGTGATGATGAAACAAATTTGTTTTTTATTCATCATTCTTCACAATCATCCAATTCGTAATGTAATCATCTTTCTATGTCTTCTTATTTCTTCATGTCGTTTCTCCTCTCTAACTCGAACACATAACGAAATTGAAGAATTTGGTGAATATCGAATTGAAGAAACAATTGACCGATCGAATAAATGAATAATAAATTTCTGATCCTTCACATTTTCAAGAGTTTTCCTTCAAATTTTTCACAATAAACCTAACAGTAAAATACGACACTGTCTCTCTCTCTCTCTTTCTCCCCCTATTCATTCTCCACCTTCTCACTCTTTCTCCACTTCTCACAATTAATCAACTCTATTTTATATAAAGTTTAATTTAAACAATTTTGCCTCAATCATCACTTCACTTAATCACAACATTCTAATATCTTTAATGTGGTTGACAATGAAAATAATTGAGGAATCCAATATATGAATCTTATGGTGGAAAGAATGATCTTGTTGTTGTTGTTGTTGATTATATATCATGTTCAATTTGATGGAATAAGAAATGATTAAATTTATTTTAAATGGAAAACATTAATTTTTAGAAAAATAGAAATCTCAAAAAAATTCGGATATTCCTAATAAGAATTTATTGTAAATATTAGTTTGTTTTCAATATCTTCTTTTATAAATCTTCTTTGTCAATCGGTAACTCAATTAATTTTCATTCATTTAAAATTTGTGGAAAATAATTGTGGAAAATTGCCAAAAAATCGTTCCAGTTTCATCGACGAATCCTTAAAAATTCTGCCTCTAAAATGAAATGTTCTATGTTTAAAAAAATTGACTTAAAATTACTTTTAAGAAAATGAAGAAAAAAACTCTCTCTCTTCTCCTCTACCACATTCGACAAATGACGGAAATGAACCAAATAATAAAATTTGTCGATTTCTTACATATATGACAAAAAGAATAATTATTACATAACATTGACGATTAGTGATCGACACGCGGTATCACCGACGTCTCTTCTTTGCCACATGATCTCGATGATGATGATCACGTGAAATATGATTGTGATCACGATGATTTCGATGATGATGATGATCACGATGAACTCGTCGAATTTGTTTCTCGTGGAAATCGTTCGGATTGGTAGATGATAGACTAGAAGTGGATAACATAACTGATGTTGTTTGTCGTTCTTTATTGTTTTCAGGTAGATGAGGTTCACTAAGAACGACAGCTAACGGCATAAGACGAATGAATGTTAATAACATAGATCCATTATTACTTGGATTGCGGAAATCGTACGAATATGAGAAGAATTCACGTCTTGATAATTTCTCATCTCGTCCATCATTTCCCAATAAATTCAAATTATTTCTATTTCTCTGACGAGGCTGATGCTGATTCTTTAGACGATTACATTCTTTGTATGAAATTCGAATTTGTCCAACATTCCAATTTCTGAATAAAACTTTCTGTGAGAAATTCTGTCGACATAAACGATTATATGATGTTTCTATTTTACTATCTAATAATTTCTGTTTCAATGGTTTATCCGGATATTTGACAGTTGAGAATTTTTTCGTCAATTCCAAAATAGTTTCATCTTTCACAATTGTCAATCGTTCATTATTTTTAGATGTCTCTTCTCCTACTTTTCCCATATGACCGAACATGAAGAATGACGTGTTTTTATTATTCGATCGATTATTCTCCACGATATTAGTGGAGGAAGGAATTTGTTTCGGTTTGTTAAATATTCTCTGAGTTTCATCAGCAAATGTGATGGTCATGTGATCATCAAATTTCTTCTGTCTTTCAGCTGCTTTTTTTTCATATCTCAACTTCGCTTCTAATGCTGCAGCGGTTAACACTTTCTGACGTTGTTCATATGATTGACGAAATTCGTGAATATTTGAAAAATTCTCCATATTCATATATGGATGACGATGATGAGGATGATAATGATGGGGAGACGGTTGTGATTGATGTTGATGACGAATGAATTGTTGTTGTCGCATAAATTGTTGATGTCGCATTTGTTGTTGGAATGGATATGGAATGAATTGAGGATTTGAATAAAGGAATTTCGACGGATAAAATGGAACGTTCTCATAAAAGTTGGGCGGAACTTCCGATTTACGTAAATGCTGAATATTTTCCTTATGGAATTGTTTGACGGGTGGTAATCCGATGGGGAGATTAGTTCCTTCATGAGATGGATGCAAATCCCTTACCAATATTTCTTGTTCGACTTCTCCCTCTTCCCCAATCTCATCGTTTTGATTCGATTCTAAATTATCTTCTAACAACATATTCGGATCTTTATCATCCGAATCGACTGACGTTCGAATGATCTGATTTAATCGATTCTCTATCAATTCGTCGATTGTACCAGGCAAATGATGATCGATGGCGATAAGAGCATCATAAATTTTCTGATATTTATCCAACTGATTTTCAATCAAATCATATCGTCCGTCATCATCCAATTGATACCAGATAGATGTTTGTTTTGATTGTTCGATAATCAAATTTTGCATATCGACAAATTCGTGCATTGGATGTATCAATTCTCCACTTCTGTTATCTTCATTAATTCGAATAAAAATAAATGGCATAAATTCTTTGATCATATCCTCCTTCAAATCTAAAATATTAAACGGTTTCTCCAAAAGTACATTTCTCTTTTTCTTCTTATTCAAATTCTTCTTCGAATTTTGATGATTATCTTCCTCTTTCTCCATTTCATCATTCTCTTCCACAATCTCCGTTTCATTCTCCTCCACACTCTTCTCTTCTTCCGTCATCTTCTCGTCTAATTTGACGGTGTCAATCGCCTCCTGAATTATATCTTTCTGATTTCGTTGAAATACTAATTTTCCATATTGTTCAGCGCAACTCATGAAAAAGTTGCGATTCGTATTTAACATCAATTTAAATAAGAGAAATAATTCATGTAAGATCATCTGTCGTCCTTTCAACTCTTTAGCATATTGATCAAATTGGAAGAGTAGGACGTTCTTAAAACTCTCTAAATTATCCAAATTCTTTTTTGTCAGAATAACTTCGTATTTATAACGAATATCTTTCAATTCTCCATTCTCTAATTGTAACAATTCATCTAAATCATCCAAGAAGATTTGTTTGATAGAATTACGAAAGAAGTTTTTTATTTGGAAAATTCTCTTTTGACTATTCTTCTTTTTCACTTTCTCTTGTTTCATTAAATCGAACGGAATAAGATATGGAATATTCTGTTTCAATCGATTCCGTTCAAATACTTTCAAATAATAAAAATATTTCTCTAACGATTCTTTCTGATATTGATACATTTGTATCGCGTCCAATGCCTCTTTGTCGAACATCTGTAAGAAGAGATTGAATAAAATTAACATTTCTTTCGATTCATCCAATTCATTAATCATTGATCGATTTGTATTAACACCGAAACGTTTCGGTAAAATTTCGTCAATTTTCAAATTCTTCAATAATTCTTCATTCGTTTCTCTCATATTATTCTTCTCCGTTTCAACGTCGACATCATCGTCTGTTTCTTTTTTCATTTCCTCGTCATTGTCATCCTCATATTTCTTCCTCTTAGGAAAACTCTCAAAATTCTCCAATTTCTTTTTCTCCAACTCTTCAATCGTCTTCTTGTGATGGATGTCCATCAATTTATGGAATCGCTCTCTCAACAACAACAACTCCTTCTCACCATCTTGTTTATTGGAGAGAAGTCGTCGTAAACGTTCTTTATTCTTTTTCTGTTCCTTCTTCTTTTTCTTCTTTTTCAAATTGTGGACATTACAACGGTTCGAGAGGACGTGCATCAATTTAGAGAATTGTTGGAATTTGAAGAAATAAGAAGTGAATGCCGTTACCGTTTGACTGGAGAGGAAATATTGAAGCGTCTCGTTCTTCAATTTCGATTCATCCATATTCTCTTCAATGATATTAATCGTTCTCTTCAAATCATCAACTCGTCTCAACAACTTCTTTAATTCAATTTCCTTTTCATTAATACACTTCTCCAAATCATCATTCTCATCATCATCTATTATCTCCCCATCTTCCATAATCTCTACGTCGTTCAAATCTTTCATTCTTCCTAATTATATCTTCAACTAAACAAATTATATTATTGGAATAATTCTGATATCAATTGAGCTTCAATTTAAATTTGACAATCATTGATATTTTCAATCATAATTCAATCATGACACCGAAATTATTATAATCAACATGAATCAACTTCTAACTTACTTCTTCCACGTATCTCACTAGAGACCTAAAAACCGCCTAATAAATTATTATTTACAAAAATTAAATTATAATAATAATAAGTGAAATGTTTCTTCTTATACAGTGTAGAATGGTGTAGAATCTACACGAGACCATAGAAAAATTAAAAAATAATTCAATAAAATTAATAAAAATTAATAATAAACGAGTATAAAATAAAAATACCGTAATTGTTAGAAAATATATTAAACTTCGAATGCCATTCAATTTGTGCTGTTTCTATTACCTCCGGGACAATATTAAAATTTATTGAATGTCAAACGATTGCTTAACATGTCCATTTGAATGTTTTTACAGAAAAACGCTTCGACAATATTAATCATCCCGGAATTTATGCGAATATTTCATAATTGTAATAAATCAGGAATTATTAAATATTAAAATTTGGCAACTTTATGAATATTCCATCCCAGTTAACCGAAGTAAAATTGACCGTAGCATGTTGATCCGTAAAAATGATGTTGTCGAGTATTTCAAACATGAAACGGAATTATGCGGAAAAATTGAAGAAATTGATAAATAAAAAGTTTAAACATTTCATACAGTTTTGAATGTTTGAGCGATACAATTGAGTAAGAAAACAATTTAATAGTAGATAAGAAATAATCAAGAGTTACGTTAGTTTTAGTGTTTTTTCCTTGAAAGTTTCCATTTTTCTTACATTATATAATTGGCATGCTCCACATTATTGCAGGGTATACAATCTAATAATAGCAATTGTTCTTAACTGAACCGTTATGGAAAATGCGATTTCTATTATGAAATAATACATTTTTGTTTTAATGCATGAAATATTAAATTTTTTTCAAGACTTTTGTCACCATCTTAAAGCCTAGAATCGGGCTATTCTATAATATTTATCATTATAAAAGATTTTAAATTGGACTGAAGATTTCACCTGTTTTATAAAATCTCAAAACTGTCCCTTACGGTTCTACTGTATATCAATAATAAGCATAGAGGGATCTGATTTCTTATTAAAAAGAAATTTGATTGTAACGGTTTGTAAACTGTTAGAATATGAAAAATAGTTTCATGTGAGTGTCATTTGAGACTCTCAAATTCAGAGGATATAACGCTTATAATCAGATATATGTTGATCTACAATCAGAATGTACACTACAATCTACAATATTTCACATATCAGTAACGTTAGGGTTGTCATAAATTCAAATGAAAGCAAGAATTACAAATCCATGAAATTATATCATATATGTAAGTGTTTGGTATTTAAAGATTGTTCTCACAATATCATACACTTACTTATATAAGACTATAAGTATATAAACAATATTGTCGAATCGCTACACATCAAATTCATTTCTTCATCACATCACGATCAGTTCATTGAAGAATAAACCATATATTTTTGTTTTCTTAATAAATTAATTGTCACTGACAATTTGTGAGACGAAAGAATCGTAGCGACGGTTAATAATTTGAATATGTTTCAACTTTTTTGATGAAATTGCTACCATATCAAAGGTTTAAAAATAAAACATTTTCAGGTAAACATTAATTGTCATGTGAAATGGTTATATAAATAATTCTTAATGTTTTATTCCAACCATCCTTCTACTGGAGTTGTTTTTGTCGTTTTCTTTTTTGTCTTCGTTTCTTTTGTCGTTTTCGTCGTTTTCTTCTTTTTCGTTTTTTCTTCCGTTTTTGTTTTCCTTCACGAGTTGTTGTTACAGTCGTCGTTGGTGCTAATAGTAATAAAAATAAAATAAGAACATGAAATATAGAGATATTCGTTTGCTTATAGACTTTATTCGGAATTTAAGGATCAGACTAAATCATTGATTTCCGATGACTCATTTAGTGAATTATCCGTCTTCCTCCTTTATTTACCCCGCGGGGATTTGTTGTTAGGGATTTATTCATCAGATGTGGATTCCCATTCGCTTAATAAAGACAACTGTTCATTATATCTGAATATATATTCTATCTCTAACCACTAATATTCAATATTAGTAAAGACAACTCTTGTTAGTCTTGTTATCCTGATCTTTTAACTGCATCTTATTTAGTTCTTCTGGTATTTCCTGGTTTTCTTATTGAATATTTAATAGTTAATCTATATTTAATATACGCATTAATTATCTGACCATAATCTATCATTTCTAACAACCTGAAAATAAATGGTTGTCAGTCCTTTCACCAACTAACGAAGTAATTCGAAACTAATAACTTGTGAGTTTATCTGGAGCAGTTGTTGTCGTTGTCGTTGTCGTCGTGGTTGTTGTTGTTCTTGTAGTTGTTGTAGTTGTTGTTGTTTTTGTCGACGTTATTATTGTTGTCGTCGTTGTTGTTGTTGTTGTGGTCATAGTCGTCGTTGTGGTTGTTGTGGTTGTTGTTGTGGTCGTCGTCGTTGTTGTTGTTGTTGTTGTTGTTGTTGTTGTCGTCGTCGTTGTTGTTGTTGCTGTTGTTGTTGTTGTTGTTGTCGTTGTTGTTGTCGTTGATGGATTTTTACGAACATTCGAATTATCGTTTGAATTGAAATTTTCGTTTGGATTATCATTGTTGTTAGAGTTCTCATTGTCCAGATGGATTATGATAACATTACCATCACTTCCATCATTAGAATTTGCTTGATCATCATCTTCATTATTAGAATTCGTTTCATCATCAGAAGTCGTTCCACGTTTCGGTTTGAATGTTTCAGTGGAAGAATCAATGAAAGATTCAGTGAAACTAGTACTTTCCATGACAGGCGATGATGTGGTTTCATTAACAACTTGTGGTGTAGAATCGTTGTTCGAAGTGATTGCTGCTACTGCAACGCCAGAACCACAAATAATTAGAACGGTCGATATTATAATTATTCCGCCAGCGAAAGCTGTTTTTCTTCTAAAAACATAAAGAAACAATAAAATTGTTATGAATCGGAAGAAATTTTATTCAAAACTTCTTCTCATATTTCCCACTTGGAATTCTTGGTTT
>JALJEE010001083.1:0-12188 GCA_023231475.1 Seison nebaliae | reverse complement strand
CAAGCGAGAAAACTATAAACTCAAAAGACTATTTAGACAATAGCTTATTTTAAAAAGTTCCCTAACTAAAATATTGACAAAGATAAAAAATGACGTGAGAAATGTCTTTGTGAGAAAAAATGACGTGAGAAATGTCTTCGTAAGAAATGTAACGCGTGAGAAGTGACCTGTGTGAGAAATGACACCGCCCCGAATAAATATATGTTATCTTCGAATTTTCATTGATATGTTCTTTTGTTACCTCATTTTTACGATTTTCCATCAACTTTAACATTTTGCTATTCGCTTCAAGAATTTCCTCAATTTCCTAATAATTTTTCAATTCTTGAAGATGATAAAGAGAGAAATGAAGAAGAAGGTGTACAACTTGAAGGAGAAGGTGTTGCTGTAGATTTGGAGATACAGGAACCAACTGAAGAGAATGCAAGAGAACAAAACCAGTATTATAATCGAAATAAGGGGGTTCGATTAAAGAGGATAGATGAGCAGAATACGGAACATAACTAGTTGTTGTAAAATTATAAGATAATGAGGAAGATTCCATTGAAGTGGATGAAGGATAAGAAAACGGAACTGTATACATCGAGAACGAAGAACGTGGATAAAAAGAAGACAGAATTGAGGACGATGAATAATCTGGAGAAACAGATGTATATGGAGATGTAAAGACGGAAATGAATTAGATATAGGATAATTATGGATGTAAGTTTCGGAAACTATTACCTTTTTTTTCTTATGTTGGTTGAGGTCTCCTTTCTTTGAACAAGTACTTGTAGTACTTTTAGGACCGATCTTTCTTGATGTTTTTGAATATCTTCGCCCTTAAATTTCTTTCTTCATGAAGAATTTCACAATTCTTTTCTTCAAAAATTTAATTTCCTTCACTTCGTATATGTCGATTTCCCATTTAGAATAATGTCATTTATAAATTTTATAAGATACAAGATCTTTTATCTGAAACATCCAACTCTGAAACTCATCTTGCATGGTACTTTTCGAAATTTTCTCAAGTGTTTAACTTACAATTATATAATAATTAATATAATTATAATAATAATTAATATTATAGTCCTATAATTTCTAAAAAAAATGATGGAAAAACTCATATTTCAACCCTTATTTTTTCGGATGAATTGATGAATTTTGCTCGTTTTATTTTTAATCTATATCTATTCATCGAGCTGAATCCAATAGTGCAGAAAATAAATATGATTTTTGATGTATTATTATTGGAACTATAGCTCTGAAGAATTTGAAAATAGAGAGAAAAAAATAAAAATTTTTGACCAATATTTTCATCAATTGTTAACACTAATATATGTCTAATTGTCTATGTTAACATATTTTCTGAAACTGCAGAAAAAATCCTATCTGACCTTGTCAAAATTATCTTCCTACGTACTATATATCCTTCTAATTAAGGCAGTTGAAAACAATGTCTGAATTTATAATTTTCTTCCTATTTTTTCAAATTTTTTTTTTAATTTTTAAGGAATTTTATTACCAAAAAAGATGAATAAGAATAAATAACCATTTAATTTTGAGGTTTCTCGTATAAAACCAGAAGAAAAAAATGTCTGTCCACAGTGAAATTTTCAGAAACTATTAAAAATGAAAAGATAAAACACGAAAATGGGAAATTTCTGACTAAAGGGGTTAGGGAATTGTCTCCTTTTTTATCGAATTAACTTTATAATTAATTATCTATTATTTTCCTCAAAACAATTACACTCATTACAATTCCAAAAGATGTTAATGTTGTTATTCTCTTAAAGTTTCTTTTTATTATTGTCCGACTCAATTTTATTTTGAACATTTTAATGTTTAGCTGTCATATAACTTTTATTCTGTATTTCTTTGAACATTTCTTACATACGTATTTCTCTCCATTAATCTTCCAACAATTGAATGAATGACATTGTGAGTTCCTTTTTTTATTCACGAAAATTATCGATGTTATCGACATCAATTATAATTGATGAATTTTTTCTTTAATTTCTTCTACGAACTCTTCTATTTCATATTTAGATTTGTTCTTTTTGTATTTTCTCAGCAATTCTTCATAAATTTCATCAAAAGATCAAATAATTTTAAATTGAAATTCAAAGACAAAAATTTTTCATCAGTTCCAATTTGTCGAAAGTCGTTCAGCATTATGTCGAGTAATGAAATGTATGAATTGAATTTCATGTGCGATAAATCAGATGATCATTCTAAATTATTGTGGTCGACACAAAGAGGAATTGTAGTGGTGGAAGAAGTAGAAGAAATTATCAAATTTGTTTCATTTCAATTTTCGGATGAGAAAGAATTAACCAAGAATCTTCTATTGGAATTATCGACGAGAGATGTTCGTTGGAAAATGAAAACTCATGAAAATAATGAAAATTGTTATTTGTTAATTCGATTATCGGAGAATGAATCGAAATTATTTCTTTTATCTAACGAAAATTTGGGAGAGATGATTCTCTTAAAAATTTATGATTCGATCAATTTCGATTCGATTGAAATTTTCCATCAAAATCAAACCGATCCGAAATATGGTATGATATTATGTGAACGAAATGGAAATCGAATAAATTTGAAATATTTCAATGAAAATTTCATAGAAATTTCATTTTTTTTATCAGAAGAATTTCGAGAGAAACAAATTATCCACATTCACTTCATTTCAGATGATTATCTTCTCTTCACATTCGAACATTGTTTGATAATTTTTGATTATTTAACAATGGATTATTCGATACTTTTGAAATGTGAATGTCGTCAAATAACTTTAATTCAAATTGATGAATCATTAATGAATATCATAATAATGAGAAATGATCAGAAATTCATTTTATATTCTCTCAATTTTGTCCAATTCACAAATATTTATCAATTTCAAATAATTGAAAGTGAACGAGAATTAATTGATTATAATCAATCGATAATTGATCATTTTCATCCTTCTCTCGATAGAAATGAATTCAATTTGAAATTTTTCTATTTCATCGGACAAGAAAAGAGTTTGATGGTCGATAAAATTTCCATCAAATTATCTTCCGATTTCCAACAAACGAAAACAACTGAAATTTATCATCTACCGATTTGTGCAAAGAATAAAAATGAATTAATTATTTATTTAGAGAATGAAGTGAAATGTTTAAATCGATTTCAAATTTCTTCTTATAATTATCGAGACGATCAATTTCTTTTCAACATTTCCATTGATGGAATTGAATATTCGATGCAACACGTCACTGTTTCGATTGAAGGATATCTTTTGAATTTCAACGAGAAGATTGTTCCAAATTTATTGAAAATGGCAAATGATAATGAAATTTTAGAAACATTTTCTTCAAAATTGATGAACGACAAAAATTTATATGGACAGAAAAATTTCAAAGATTTAATTAAATTTATCGACAAATTATTAAAAAAAAATTACAAATGGAAATTATCGACGAACGATTGGAAAATGTCTTATTATTGGAAGGAGAATGTTCCGGTTTCACTTCCATCATATCTCTCACAAATAGATGAATTTTTGATTTCTTTTTATTTTTGGGAAATTATTTCGAAAACTGAAATTTATTGTGAAAATTTAGAAGATTTCCATTCGGGAAATTTTGACGTAGAAGAATTATTGAAAGTAGTGAAAGATTGTGAGAATGTTTCAATCAAATTTAATTTATGGAAATTTCTAATATTGAGTGAAGGTGGAAAAATTGTGAAAAGGAATTTGGTGAAAATTTATTTCGATGAATTTTTTTCTATATCATCAAATAGTATGGAAATTGTGAGAAATTTTTGTGATTCATTTTCAAACGATACAAATATCAATTATAAATTTCTCGTTGATTTGGAGAAATTTATAATTTATTTTTGTTGGAGATATGATGATGGACCATCATTGAAATTAGTCGGAGAAATTCTCGTTCATTTTGGGAAATCCATTCTCAGAATTTGGGACATGATCAACAAACTTTATATGGACGATATGATGATCAATCTCGATGAATTTAATGAATTGACAAATAAACGATTAAAAGATATTAAAAATAATTATAAGAATTTAATTTGCAGTTGCTCAACAACGATGAAAGAATCGAATTTCCATAAAACTGGTCGGAAATATCAATCGGAATTGATTGAAAATCATAATTTGACGAAAGAGATTCTCAAATGTTTTTCATTTATAATTCCAAAGAATTTAGTCGTATTTGATAAAATTTCAAATTTTTCCTCAAATCATATTCATCGTCATAGTGATGAAATTAGAAATCGAATTCATAATCTTCTCACAAAAGAAATCTTTAACAAATCTAATTTCCATTTAATTCTCAAACAAATTAATGATTCTGAATATTTAGAGAATCGATCGATATTTTTTGATCGTAAAAAATGGAAAATTGTTTATTGTGTGATGGTAATTCGTTTCAATTTAACTAAATTCGATAATGATAGTTTAATTATCGATTTTCTGAGAAGTCATCGAAATAAATTTAAAGAAGAAGAAATTATTTGGATTCTCAGTCAACTATCAACTCCATTGGTGGCATCATATGAACAATTGACTCATCTTTCCAAATTGGAACATATCCAATTCGACAATTTAATTAATGATCAGGTTGTCATTCAGTTCACAAAACAACTGAACAAACTTCAGTTAAATGTTTTCAAGATAGTCCAGAGAGATGTCATGATTAAAAATTTGAAGACAAATTTTGGAAATAAATATCGACCATTACCAAATTTGATATTACATTCTCATATTGACATCTGTTTGAATTTGATAGAGAATATTGAAGTGGAAAATGAATATTTTGAGAGTATTTCGAACTGCAAAATTATTTACTCATATTTGTTTGAAGAAGTTGAAGAATATATTGATGAAATTTTCTTTTCCATTTCTATTTATTTCGCATCTCAATGGAATCGAGAACTATTAAGATCGGTTGTTCGTTTATGGAAACGGAAACCAAATTCAATGTTACTATTTCCTGTTGACAGATCTATTTCATTCAATTCACACAAAGAAAATTGTCATCGAATTATCGACAAAATATTGTTCAGTGGAAATGTAACTATGGAACATTTTTTAATTTGAATTTTTCTTCATTTTTGAACGATTCTTATTCACAGTCAGTTAATTCAAAATTGACTATTTATTATTAAATTCCTGATAACTTTCGATTGTAGAAACGGTGTTATCTATGCTAAATTTTATTGTTTCAAAAGATTTATGATTATCGTCCTTATGAGTCCTTGTTCACCAATTTCTCCAAATCATAACGAATTGGAAATTTTGAAATTTTCCACAGAATTGCCCTACTGTACAAAAAAAAAGTTTTCAAGGTTGATTTGCGGGAAAAGGTTGTTATAAGCAGAAATCAACGTAATTTCAACGTTGAAAAAGGTTGTTATTAGCAGAAATCAACCTAATTGTTGATATTTGCGAAAAAAAACCTAATTTCAACCTTATTTATCTGGTTGATTTAACTTAAAATCAGAACGTTGATTCAACGTAAATTTTGTACAGTAGGGTGACGATTTACTCTCATGACATGTGAGAATTGTTAGTCGATTATTAATGAATTGAATAATCTTTTTACATTGACGAATATTATTTGCACATATAAGAATGTCATCTGCATATGCAATAACTGCGGGAAACGAATTCGAGCGAATTTTAAATTAGAACACCTGATTAGATTCAATAAGAATTTTATCGATCACTTTCGCAAAAATCCATTGAGCGTGAATACCTCCTTGTCTGACCCCTTTATTTATGAAAAATGTCTCCGATTTAGTAGCTCCAACTTTTACCACTCCAAAGGAATTAGTTAAAATCTCATTGATGAAAGAAAGAGAATAGTCATCATTACCCTCATCACGTAATATGTCAATTCCGTGCTCCACGCTGACAGAATCCAAAGCTTTCGAAGCATCCATGCTTGAAGAAAACAAACTTCGAGTTCACAATACGTAAGGAGGAAATCAGGAACTTTAGAAGAAGGATAAATGGCAAAGTTCCTCTACTATCATTCCGATATGCGAATTGAAATTTCGAGGAATATAACTCTTTTACATATCTATTCTTAATTATTTGCTCGATCATCTTAATTAATCCACTAGCAAAGCAGATATGACTCCTTTATAGACTGGATTGATCGAAAACACTTTGCTGTAGTCGACATTGCCAAACAATACATCATTGATATATTGAACTATCAGTTGAAATGATGAATCCTTCAATTTATCCACAATACATAGGCAAACATAATCTTCGCCATGAGTTTTATTCAAATTCATTTGTGATAGAGCAGATCGGAGTTCATTCACAGAAACTTTGTTGTAATGTGATTGAGAAGTGTTGATCATCTGATGCGATAGGTTGGAATCAAATATCGAAAAAATTCTCTAAATTCTTCAATTCTAATAGTAGAACTATTACGTTCCTTTCTTCTCATGAGTGACCAAAATTTTGAAGTGTTGCTCGACCTGATCAATTCCTCATACTTCTGTTCATGTGCTTTCCTTATTAGATCACGAACAGCATAACGAAATTATTAAACTGAAATTACTACATAAAGAGAGATTATGAATGTTCGTCAGAATTTTGGATTTAGATTCATTGATTTGAATCCAAATTTTTACCAATCGAAATTTCACAATGTTGAGAATGTTGAGATAATTTTTCGCGAAATTACAACAAATACCTAAAACGAACTTCGTATTAACGGAACGACATAATGAGATTAAGAACTTCAACAATAGAATTAGTGGAAGAGTACTTCTACTCACCTTCTACTCTTATCGATGTAGTTCATGGTTCTATCCAATAAACGATTATTCTTACATATATATCTTCATAATTTTTTTAAAAATTTTTATATCTATATTATATTTTTTTGGTTGATGTTTGGTGATCAATAATGATGTTTAATTGTTGAACATTCTACACCTAATAACTCTGAACATACGGTGACCCAAAAAATTTTTTATTTAAAAAATAATTTAAAATCATATACATTCAATATGCCACCGGGTATTATGAATTAGACATTAAGCTGAGTCTTAGATCTGCTGAATAGTTGGGAAAAACTACTTCGTTTGTCCACGAAACCATGAACTTTTTCCTTAAGGTTCCCAAGTTGATCATTAAAAGATTGTTTCCTATTGATTATAAAGAAATTGAAGAAATATATTAAATTTGAATCGTATAACCATTTCGCCATAATAATGCCAACGAAAATTAGAACTATGAGTAGTACAACAATAAGAATAATCAAAATTCCATAACGAAATTTTTCTAAAAATTAGTTCCGAAAATTTTTATATAATGTTTAGAATTAAAGATAGACACAAACTTTTATCTTTAATAGTGGTACCATCATTTCCTGAAATCGAAAATGAAAAGTATAGAGAAGTAAGTTAATTAATTAGTTGTTTATTACATCAGTTGGATATTAAATTCTAACCCAGAAATTCATTTAATTTAGCTCTATCTTCTTTTGTACCCTTTTTCCATATTTTGTCTTTGTTTCTCATATCCATGTCAAATTCTGGGGGTACAGGGTCGTCGGGTGAACCTAAGCACAAACGTTCAGTAAACATTCCGTTCAAAACCTGTTACAAAACAATAAATTCATAAGGCAATTATCTGAAGTAACCACACATATATTTGTGGGCGTTTCAGTTCCTCCTATGGGACAACTATGAAAATGAATTGTTAACATAGAAAACAATATGAGAAGTATCGAACTAGAATGATACTTTAAAGTAGAAACCAGAAAAGGCAAAAGTTCTTATTTTGTAAACACCGCACGCATTCTATATAAAATTATTCGAATATATTATTTATTTCATCGTGATTTACTAACAAATAAGCTGTAATCCGGATAATCGCTGACACCTAGTGTTTCTACAAATGAAATTTTAATATTACCCTAAAAACTATGTGATTCCTAACCATTTGGATAAAATCTAAATTTAACATAACCATTTGGACAATTCTCGTTCAGTGGAAATAGACATTGATAATAATCGCAGCCCATCTCTCGTTGTATGTTCA
This sequence comes from Seison nebaliae, assembly GCA_023231475.1. NCBI lineage: Eukaryota > Metazoa > Rotifera > Pararotatoria > Seisonacea > Seisonidae > Seison > Seison nebaliae. The sequence goes on along the minus strand of JALJEE010001083.1, from coordinate 4,129 downwards.
CATTTTTACATTGCCTCGTATTTTCACTTACATTCGTCACAACATCCCAGATTATTCTTCCATCGGAATTTTTTTCCCATTTAGAACATTCAAAGTGTTCGAAATTACCCATCAAAATTAGACATAATAAAATCCAAAATTGTTTTTCAATCATTTGAAAAAATAGTAGCGCAAATTATGACAAATGAAAATAAGAAAAAAATTGGCAAATCGAAATTTGTTCCTTTTTCTTATCATATTTATATTCCAATTTATTTATATTAATAAAAATTACCTTTGGTTTTATCCTTTGACTATAAGTTCTAACTTATTGTTAGTTTTGAGTCAATATTGACTAAATCTTATAGACTCATTTTTTTTATAAAAAAATAGTTAAATTTGAATTATCACACTAGGGTTGTAATAAAGAATTACCACAGGTTAATTAAAAAAAGAGTGGGATAGCACTACCACAGAAAATTACGAATTGTAATGATACAGTGAGTTTCATTAATGTTCGGACATGACAATTTGCATGCATTTACCCAAAACTGATAATTTTAGTTTCATTAATGTTCGGACATTTTAGTTTAATTGGAGAAAAAGATAGATATAAAGATATAAAGATAGAAGCTTTTTAACTTAAGAGATTTTTAGATATTTAGATTTTTTTTTGACATATCTTTGAATATTAATAAATTGTTTAATAATTCTGGTTATGTGGAGGACGAAGCGTTGTCCGAAGTTGACACGAAGTGATGTCGATTGGGTAATGAATAATAGTTCCGTAGTGCCGGAAAAGTATACCTACCAATGAACCCGGATGTTTTAATGAATCAATCGGTGAAGGCAAGAGAGGAAGGGGAAGACCGAAAGGTTCTAAAAATACATGAACACCTTCAACGAATAAAAGAACCTGCTTGGTTCCAGAAGCTGATGGTAATTGTTCGATCAAAAACACGGAATTTGTATCCATTGAATTAAAACTAAATCGTTTGATTTTGGAGGATGTGGAGTACAAGAAGGACATTGGCTCTATCAGAAAAATTTGCTTCTAATGTTGTTGAGCAAGATAGCTTGAGAAATATGTATAAAACAATTTCTGATAAGTTAACTTCTCATGATTCCATTGTTTCCATTCCTGTTGTTATTGGGAACAACAAGATTAACAATAAGCAAAACGTATGGAATAAGAAGAAAAAATTCGTTTTTTTCAAAAAAACCGAAAATCATCGATGAAAACAATCCAAAACCAGTCACGAATGATAAGAATGATCAGAAGAATATCAGTGCTCTGAGATGGAAACGTGGATTCTGACTTTGTTCCATTTAAGAAAGATCGATCGAAAGTCACGAGAAGAATTTTTCTAAAAGGTGTTCCTCGTTCTATGGATTTATCCATAATTGAAAAGCATCAAAAATCTAAACAAATTGAATGCCGTCAAATCTCGAGAGTCATGAAACTAAATGACGGTACAATCCTTAATAATGAAAACAGCAGCATCATCATCGCGACGAACATGAAATATTATGAAAAAATAACGAAATCGTCTTTCTGGCCAACGGGTTGCAGTTTCGAATATTCGAAATCGTTCCTCAAAGAAAATTGTTCGCATCTATTTTACTGGGATGATTCCTCACAAAAATGACGTCCATTAGTCAACAATTCGTTCGATTCTACCAGTCAATCAGATGTATCTTCAATGACTCTCTCATTTATTTCTTTCAATGTCCATGGCTCTTAGGGGTTCTTGCCCGAATTGTCCGAATTACTCCACTACGATGTTTTTTTTTACAGGAGACCTGGATCATTTCCCTTCGGAATTTCTTATCTAATTTATCTTCTCATTTTGTTTATCTCTCTCTTGCGATTCCTCCTAAAAGCATGAATGGTAAGGGAAGATGTTCCTCTGACATGATCATTTTTGTTCGAAAGTGCTTGTTACCGTCTAATTTCAGAATTGATTGCGAATCCATTTGCTCCATCGAAGTAATTAATGTTTTGTGTGTGAACTTTTATGGTGATAGCTCCAATAAGTCGAGAATGTCATTCAGTTTATACGAATTTCTGTCGAATGAGTGTAAAGATTTTACTTGTATTATTGGTGAAGATTTTAACTTCTCGCCCATAGATATCAAATTACTATTACGTAGCGGGAATGATATCTGTAATTCCTTCGAATGCTCCTTTGTCGATGTTTTGATGTGTGAGAAGGAATCATTCAGTTTCAAATCAAATAGAGGACGTTCTTGGATTGATCATTTCCTTATTTCGAATAAACTTCTGGGTCAAGTAACCAAGTGTTATGTTTCTAAAGCATTTCTCCTCTCTGATCACTTGGCGTTATGTCTTTCGGTAAGAACTTCATCTTCGAAGAATAAATTAGTGGAACAGACAATTTGTTCTCGTATTTGTCAAGTTAATTTATCGGTGGAACGTGTATGTTAAACGATCAATAATGAACTATTCACTTCCTTTGATCATCTTTATAATCGACTAAATGAATTTGGATCTGTTAACAGGAATCTTAGGAGTTCGAAATCCTCCACGTACAAAAAAATTCCAAACTTCCATATCATACGTCATCTTAAGTTGGATATGATCATAGTGAATAGAAATTATGTGATGCTGAACGACGATACATCCTTTGCTCGACGGAAAGAGGCACGTAGGATATTCAGGCGGGCTGTTAGAGATTTGTTGAGAAAAAATGAAGAACAGTTATTCTCTAGATCAATTATTGAGAATAACTCTTCCAAATTTTGGTCTCTTTTACGACACAACAAATCTGATTTTTCTATATCCATTAAGATTAATGATTTTGTGAATCTCTTTAAATCATCAATGTTCGATTCCTCAGTTGTAACACCGGTGGGTTCATCGATATCGATGAATTTTCATCATTCTTATGTCGAGATTACGTTGAATGAGTTACGTACCGCTTTGTCTAATATGAATTTGTCGAAATCTCATGGTCATGATGATTGCTGTCTTAAGGTCGTGACCGGTCTAAAATTAAGGATAGAGGATTGAACACCTTGAAATAGAAGATGATTGAAATCAAAAGAATGGATCTCAAATCTCACTTGCAAGTTGAATTGCTATGAATATGACTGAATGTACCTTGATCATTTTTGTAGTTATGTTCAGAAAGTGATGTTTTAACTATGTTTAAAATGAAGTTAATCGGTTAATTATAAATGTCATGTACCTACAGTTTATTTGGAGAGAAAAAACAGTTTTTCTGAAATTTTTTTGATCTTTGATTCTAAATTTAGAATATATCTTCACTAATATCTAATCAAACATATCAATCGGAATAGGAACAAGGAAAAGAATTGAAATTGAAAAACTATTTTATTTAATGAAACTAAACACCCATTTACACCATTGGATTCTTCGTATCTTTGTCTGTATCTTCCAATTTAATTATAATAATTCGTAAATAAAGGAGATCATAATTAATCCGGAAACAACAAAACAATTATTAGCTTAACGTTAAAAAAGATGAATTTATAAGATTTTGTTGTCTATTGCATAGATATTTTTCCATATGCTACAACTTTTCTCTTTTTCGCTCTTTTTCTTCCCTTAAATACTCATTTTTACTCACTTCATACATGCCTGTTAGAGAATCAATAGATAGTTTATAAAATTTTCATCATATTTATTATTAGAATAATTATAGATAAAAATTCAAAACAAAAAATTCAAACAAAAATAAATAATTAATATTCCAAGACTTCCAAAATATATATAATATTAAATATCATTTAATATCATCACTTGATAAATTGGGCTAACTTACAATTATATTATTATATAATTGTTAATTATTCGGTAAGAAGGATAACATTTACGTAACCAAAATCCATAAGATTCATTTTCTGGACAATCCATTCCATCATTTCTATCTTTCGTAATAAATTTATCGCTCTTAGAATAAGATGGTGTATTTGTAATAATAGCGTAACCATTCTCTTCCGAATCAATAACTGGATCGAGATAAGTTACTTGATCAGTGTTGAGAATTAAACTTTGCACATTATTTTCCTGAACGAATTTACGAAGAAATTCATTTCCCAAATAATAATTGAAAGCGTTAATATAAAAACCACATTTAAAATCTTGCCATGTCCGACCAAAAAA
>JALJEE010000135.1:0-30561 GCA_023231475.1 Seison nebaliae | reverse complement strand
TTGGAAGGACTCGTAAGCAATTTTAATCTCGAATCATTTATTCCTATTCATATGAGGGATGGGTTGTCTCGTGGTCGTGAGTTTATTTCCAGCAACAATTTTTCTTCTCTTATTGATTTTCTTTACGCTTTACCCTATGGGGATTCCGCGTCTTAAAATTAAAAAAAAAAAAAAATGAATCTGACAAAAATAAAAAGTAATCTATTCTCCGAATGATCTTATTCCTTTTATACTCGTCTTTCGTCACTTTCTCTACAGGATCTTCCTTTTCTCACATATGCACTTCTCTTTATTTCTCTTGCTTTCTCTTTTCTCATCTTCTTTCTAAGATCCTCTAGGCCACCCCCTCTACATTATTATCTTTTATGATTCTATTATAATCTGCATTATAATCTATTATGGATGATTTTGTAGAATATTTTTTAAATTAATTTTATTTATTCAATATAAATTTGTTCGGTTAGTATAAAAGTTATTAAAATGTTATACTGAAAAAAGCATTAATAAGACGAAACTATTGAAACAATACTCAAAATTAAATATATATCATTAAGTAAAGACGAATTATGGTTATAAAATAATAATAATATATGTTCTTATGATTTTTGTTATTTGAAATAATATAAAATGATGGAGAAATGAAGACAATTGTTCACAAATCACCAATAAGGTTTACGTCTTATTTTTGTAGTATTGTTTTGGTGTTCTATATACTCAGGAGGATCATTGGGAATTTGGAAATTTTCGATAGAAAATTGATTATCGGTCGTAGTATCTGTTTTAATAATTCCACTTGATTCTTCAGTTTCTATTTGTGGTTCAATCGGTTTCTTAATCGTCTTCTTTGTGTACCACAATGCGAATAGAACAATACCAGCTACAATGATCAATCCTCCAAAAACACACAGTACAATAAGTAGCGTATTCTATAAAAAGAGTAAACATAAAAATTAAGAAACATTAAGATAACAGTTTTTTTGTTGCCTTTCAATAAGTCTAAAAGTGGATCACATTTACGAGTTTCTCCATTAACAATTATATTCTTAAGTTCCAGTTGATCATCACTAAATTTAAATATGACTCGATTATTTAGAAGAAAATGAAAACTGATCATTAATTTCACACATAACTCGTCGTGTGGTATCAAGATCTTCTTCCACCGCACTTCTACTCCCTGCCACAAAGTACATAAGTTCGAACGAATTTGAATTCGTATCCACATTGCTTAAATACCGATAAGATTTAGCACGACTGATCAATTTTTTGGTATAGTTTTCCAATTGAACACCATTTTCAGCTTCAATATTCAATTGGTTCAGTGTTAGGATATCATGAATATTGGCCTTATATTGATCGGGATTGAACTCGTTGATACTGTTAGTGATGATTGAACGTTGTTTGTTTTTAAACGTATATTCATATGTTACTGATTGTTCGACGATTTCAAAAACTGAAATTATAATTAGGAATATTTTCTATTGATTTTAAACTAACCATCAGTTTCATTATTTTCCGTCAATTTCTCACCATATTTATTGAATAATGTATCATTAACCAGGAAAGGTTTAGAAAGAAATTGAAACGAATAGTCATTTGGTTCACTTTCAACAAAAATCTAATGGAATATATAAATAAAATATCTTTTATAATCCTGAATTAAATTACACACTTCAAAGACATAGAGTGCTGGTAACGAAAATGAAATATCTTGGAAAATAATTTCGTTATTTGCTAGAATATTGGTAGCAGACATTGGTTGTTCATTGTTGAAACTGTCTGTCAAATGGATTAACAAACTACGATTTAAAGTTGTCTCGTATTGTTCTTCGATCAATTTTAATGATTCATTATGAATTGAAAGTTGAACATTCCATGAATGATTCTAAAAGAAACGAATTACGTTCAATCTTCTACCTGTACATGAAAAAGTTAAACTTTCCAAGAAATATCATGAATTGGCAATTTAGATAATTTATCAATTAATTGGAAAGAAATTGTTGTTTTCTCATTCATTATCACGCCATATTCTGGGAAATTTTTAGTTTCACCACTCATTGTTTCTAAATCGGCAACGTCAAATTCGTCAGAAAGTATCATCTTATCCGATTTCGATCTTTTATCTAAATAAAATCGTAATTTATATTGTCCACTCATTGGACCATGGATATTGGTAAATGTAGCATTCCCACATTTATACAATGCTTCAAAAGTGCCTATGACGTTGTTGTTTTCATCAATTAAATTCGCGAAAACTGTCCAAGGATTTGATGCACTTCCGAAAACGTACAACTTGTCGTCAGTGGAAGAAAATATTTGAATAACAGCTTGTTGCGTACAAGACACCTGTTCGACACATCCGTTTACAGTTGTCATAATATTTAATTTTCCAGGAATCATCATTCGTTGTTCACTGTTAACTGTTGGATCGATAGTGTTTGTAACAAAAATTTTATAGGCAGAATTATTGACAGGTGGCACTGCTTCAACCATATCTAAATTATTAATAGAGCCAGTTTCAAGAATATCTGATAATGTACCATTGTAAAATAATTCAAGTAATCCTTCTTGAACGCGTAAAACATCTTCATCTTTTGTTAAATCAATTTGTGAGAGATCATCTTCCGGTGTAGTTTCGATGGTAATTTGAACTGTGTCTTTTTCTACTGCTCTTCTTCTTCGACGACCCAAATCCAAATCATTTAGTTCCTTGACAATTTTTACAGCTTTTATTCGAGATTTATCTATATTAAACAATTGTGCAATGTTATCGATAATTTTGTCAGGTTGAAAGAATTCGGTTTCGAACTTAAGAACTAATTCTGCTCTTCGAATGATGTTGAAGGTATCGTTCGAATGAATTGAGAGGTAAAGCAATTGGTTGTCCCGATCGTAAAAATTGTCACCTGACAGTCTACGTTGCCACATCATTTTTTCTACTTCACTCGAATTTTCACTTTTGTAGAATTGTTCAATATATTTTCCTTTATAGTAAACGTGCATATACATTGGTATGTGGTTAAAGATTTTCAATAAAATGAAATTTCTATTAGGGAAAATTTCTGCAAATTCCCCTTTCAAACTGATCTCAAAATTGGCCGGAAAAGAAGTTGTCGTTAAAAATAATTTATATGATTTTTCTAACACGATTATTGCCATGAAATGTGATAGACGTTTCTTACATGTGTAACCAAGACACCAACCAAAATCTTGTGGCCCGTTTATAAGATCGACATAACCATCATCAGATAATATTGCAACTGGAGAGAGTCTTCTTGTCTCTCTATCGAAATCGTTATTTGTCATCACTAATTGACCATATGTGTAGTTATGACATAGATACATGTTACTCTTTTCTAACAGTTCACAATTATCATTTCTGACAATTCCATGATGATGAACTATCTCATCTATTGGAATCTTGGCACCATCTCTATCGGTTACCATACCTGCAGGTAAACGATAATCACCAAGACCACGTCTTGGGTTTTTATTGTAGGCCATCTCTGATATAGAGAATGCAGTGGCCCCCACTGACCCAAATGATGTACCATCGAGATCAACAATTAATACTTTCTTTAATCCATCACATTCCATATCAACACAATCTGATGGATTAATCTTTCTGATATTGGGACGTCCATTATACAATTGACGATGAACTCGTTCCCAAATCATTCTTGATAAATATATTGGCATAGCAGAATCATCATTTTGCCCGGCGGTTGATATAGCAACATCATAGTCCGCTTTACAATGATTAATGAATCCAACGAATTTTACATTCTCAATTAACATATATCCTTTATCGAAATATGGATAAGTATTTCGACTAAGTATATCCTGCTTCGGTTCTCTGTTTTTCCTTCTTGTTATTTCAGGTACAATAACACCAATACTGTTCCTTCGTAGGGAGGAACATTTACTTAAACTTTCATCTCGACCAACTATTACAGAATCGGTAATAAGAACATGTTTATTACTCGTAGTGCCAAAAGGATAAAGGAAAATTCCAATGGCATTTTCAATTAACAAAACATTTCTAATATGAATTGGCTTTCCAGTTTGTGCATAAATTGCCACTTTTCCTAATCTTACAAATACAAAATCTTCAATCAATAAACAATCGCTTTTAACTGATCCTTGTGAAGGTACTATCAAAGTTCCAACTGATGCACCATATGCATGATTGTTTATAAATAACGGTTGATTGTATGGTTCTGTTTCATCGATTTTAATGACTTTGCCAGATTTCCAACCAAACATATTATAATCAGGAACATCTATTTGCGATCCAATCCCACTTCTTTCACATGGATATTCTTTAAAGTTGTATGAGGCAGAGAATGCGTTTATAACGATATTATTCAGTAATTGCGGTGAGTTGGCAAATTCCACGCTGATGGCACTCGTATATTCTAAAGGTGCATAAGACAAATATTCATTTAATTGCGAACCATCAATTGTATTTAAAATAATATTAGATCTTATAATTGGCGAATTCGTCAAGTGACGCATTCCAAATCGAACTGCTCGATAAATAACATTATTTCGCACAACCAAATTATTTGTTCCATCAAAAGATCCGATGGCTGGTGAATTACCGTTTATAAAAGAATTTTCTACAATATATGATTGTGTCGCTCCGAACGAATCGATTGTTTTAAAGAATGCCAAACCATAATGCGGAGATGAATCATCGTATAAACTTTCATGACCGAAGTTTCTTACCGCTGTATGTGATATTCGGGCTGTTCCAACTTTTCTGGTATAATCTTCATAATCAAATATTTGAGTAACAATTATTCGGACACCCCAATAATCTTCTGGAAAATTATCATTACCTTCGACAACTAAATAACGAGATAAGAGAGCAACAATCGGTGTTAAATGAGTTGTTTCATTGTTGGGTAATCGGCGGTAGTTATATTCATAATTTGCATATGATGATACAGTTGTATTAAGAGTTAACTCTCGTCTATTATTACTGATTGATTTAATTTTATAATTTGATATATCACTAAATCCTCCGATTGATATTTCATCACCTATTTCCCATTCAACAGGTTCTACTAATTTAATCACATTTCCCTTAATTTTCGATTCACTTTTCGTCCAACTTGGAAATCGTTTTCTGCCATGCAAGTCCATCGTTCCATAAACGGCGATGAACTTAGATCCGACATCAGTTGTATAACCTTCAGGCTCATAAAAAGGATCGGTCCTTTTCCCATATAATCGGATCGTACATCTGTTTAACATCGGTTTGTCAGCCCATCCAACTACTAATCTTCCATATACATTGATATGATTTGCTTGAAATAAACATTTCTCAATTAACCGATCGAAAACGAGATTTCCATAAATATTCACCGAATCTAATTGTGGGACTTCTTTGACATCCATCAATACCCATTCCCCTTTCGGAATAGTTACATTATCCCCAAACTTAGGAACATTTGAAATATTCATTAATTTCTCCCATGTCGTTACATTACTCCACATTAGCACTTTGCCCTTAAACAACTTTTCTTCGAAATCTATTGGAGAGATAGGAGGAACAATTTCAATTTTACCAATTTCCACCGATTCAGGACTTATACAATTCGGAAATTCACATTGTATAGCACTAACCTCATAATTTCCGTTCTTTGTTAACAAGAATTCCAACATTTCTTTATTGGCATCATAATACCAATCACCGGCTGAATTATCTTCATATGTCAAAGATTTTTCTGACATATTTCCATTCAGATTAGAAATTGAAAATTTATCAGGCAACATCTTCAAACCAACTCCGACTATGATCCAGGAAGATCGAGGAAGATCTTCAATTACCAGAGTAAAGGTAATTTGGGCTAAGGATATAATAAGTGCTTTCACTTCATCAGATACAAACCTAATAGTATTAGTTTGGTTCGATTGAAACGATCCCATGTATCCATCGGATATAATCAAGTTTATGCCGGGTTTGATGAAAATATTTTTTTTCGTTAACTTGGGTATATTAACCATCAAACATTGGGTTTTAACATAAGGCGCAATTATTCCAAAATGAACCCAATTCTTATATTTTGGAGGGTGAATAAATGCACCATAATTCATTCCTTTATTCGTCATATTTGTTACACCTTCCAAACCATAATCGCTGTTGATCGATGATATGGGTTGTTTGCCCGTCAAACTTCCATCAATGTCAATTATAATCAATTGGGACAACCAAGAAAGTGTAATGCGATTTGGAGAATTTTTAAATTTTAATTGTTCACTTGATGAAATGTATCCGCCACATTTTTCTTTGCAAATACCATTGAGAATGGGACCGGATATACCAGTACATTCCGGAGAATCGAAACCATAGAACAAAATGTTCTTTAATCGTACTCCACTTCCCCAAGGAAGTAGTATACCAGCTCTTGTTTTACATTGATCGCTAGCTCGAAGTTTAGCCGAAATGAAAGAATCTTCGATGTTGTAACCAGTGGTAGGAGAAAATTGATCAATGTTTCTTGCAAATTTACCATCAAATCCAGAAAGTCGATTATTAATTGATATGTAATTAGAAAATTTTATTTTTCCTCCGATAACCACCTCAATTCCCTTTTCAGTGTTCCATGTAAAAAAATTGGTAAAGTGTGCCGGTTGTTTAGGAATATAAGTTTCATGTATCCATAAACCAAACCAACCAACTGAATGAACCGTATTATTATGAAATTCTCCTAAACGAGCAGTTCGACAGTTTATTTCTTTTGTTGCACTTGGTCCATCAGGATGAGCATGTAATCGATACCAAAATCCGAAATGAGTTCCACCAGCGGCACGATTATGTCGAATAAAATTAGTTGGATGTGTAATCCAATAAGCAGCTGGTGTGATATCATCATTGAGTAATGAAGACGATGCTTTCACGAACAAAACAAGATTATACTGCATAATATTATTTTGTTCACTACCATCTTCAAAAAAGAAAGCTCCACCCATTATATTGTAAGCAACATTATGTTCCACCATCACTTCATGTGTATCGTGAACATTAATTGCTCGATTGAATCCATTTCTGATTGTAGTAGCCCGAACATAAGAACCATTCATATTGCCATTCCGATGAAAATGAATTGGATATCGACCCAGTCGAAATGCTTGTCCCACGTGTTCCATTTCTAAATTTGAAATTCGCATTTGAACCGATTGAGAATTCTGCACTTCCTGTGAGACCATGATTGCTCCTCCAAATTGATCGTTCCCAATCTCCTCACCGAATCGACCTTGGAAACATGTTTGAACACTGAATTCACCTGGGAAGAAAATTCATTAAAAATGAAAATAACAAATCATCTATAGAAGATTAATAACCAGGATTAAATCCTGCAGCACATGCAGGTATTTTCACATGCCAAGAAGGATGAGAAAAGCCGGAAAATTTGATATTTCTTGACAACAGTGCCACTTCACCTCGAAGTTCGAACTGTTTTGTGTCTAACTTTGTTCTTATTCCCAAATGTTCATATTTCAATGGTTTCTATTAAAGAAGGAGGATATTGTTGAGAATAATAAAAACCAAATAAAATTGAAACTTCTAGACCAATTATCTTTCCAGTTCTATCGATTGATTTTATCGTTGCTAGTTCGTTTTCCTTCATTGACAATCTATTACCAGTAGTGGCAAGTACAATTTCGTTACCTACTTCCCATGGAACCGAATGCTTTAATCTAATTTGTTTAGTACCTCTCGATGCAGTTCTATCTAACAAAGTGAATGGACGACCAATTTCTTTTCCTGTTAAAATTATTGGAGTTCTGATAGATATGGTGGAAACTAACCATGTATATCAATAGTGCCTTTTCGTAATGCCAAAGTTTTCGATCCGAATAATGGCATTTCGGTTGATCTTAAATGTCCAAACATTGTAATTTTCCCTGAAGCGACATATGGTTTTTCTTCAGTTCCAATTTCAAGAGTTCCATTTTCAGTGATCAAGATATTCTCAGTTTTCAAATGTGCTGATTTCACCGGATCGAAAACGAGTTTTCCTCCTTTAATTAATAAGAATTTCAAGACAGGAGTCGTTGTGTCGAGTACGATAGTATCCTCTTTATTGATTATAATGAAATCACCTTCTTCTGGAACATTTTCGTTATTCCACGTGGCAATACTACTCCACCGATCGATATAAGTGAACCATATGCCATTCGATTCTTCCTAAAATGAGAAATGTTTTATAATTAAACGTTTAGTTACAATACAATAAAACGTTTATTTCTTGATTATAACTCTGTATCGACCTTTTATGATCCTCATTCTTAAATGTTGATAGTGTGTTCCGTTTGAAGATTGTAGGAATAATCGACCCATCGCAGTCAAAAAGAATTTTTACCAAACTTCGATTGTTCTTCAACTTCAGTGATGTTTCACAACGAATCTTTCTATTTTCGATCGTTTTTTCACATTTCAAACTTATATCGTTCATTGTCACAGAATAGAATTGGCATTTACCATCGAAATTGTTTCCTAATTGAATAAAAGCAAAAATTATATCGACATAATAAATAAAATTAACCTAAAATATCCAAAACGCTTCCTCCACCAGAACCTCCGTATAGTTTTGGTATGTAATTGATCATCATCATATCATCGATCGTCATTTTGATTTGACGACTTATGGTTAATTGTTCATCTCCTAACTCCAAACTAATTGGTACTTTTTTTTCAGAATACTCTAATACCGGAGGTATGAGACATGATAACTGAATAAGATAGAATTTAACTCATGAACAAAATAAATATATTAACTATTGATTCTTCAATTTTTACGTCATTACAATGCACGTCGCCAATTTTAATAATTGTAGAAAATGAACCAAAACCAATTTGGTTTATTTCTAAACGTTGACCACCACCAGCATAATACGAACCAGATTTAGTTTCCGCGAAACCTTTCTTTAACGATAATTCATTGGATCTAAAAAATTCATTATTAATTGAAATCATTTAATTTATTCATAACTTCGATTGAAGGAATTTAGTGTTGTTAATTCTGAAATAACCATTATACTTATGTCCAATGATGCCGTCCATTAATCTGAATTTCAATTTGTTATCTGTTAGATCGAGTAATTCTGTGAAAATATTTTGATAATCTACATCGTTGTCAGTAAATAATAATTGAGAAGAAGCAAGATCAATTGGTGGAACATTAATTAATGTGGCAATATATTGGTTTTGGCCATTCCATGTTAAATCATCAAATTGTATAGTTGGGATTGCTCTGTCATACGGTTGAATAATCAACTTATAATCCTTTAATTCTATCTGAGCAATACCATATCGATGGACAAATGGAATATATTCGGTGAGACTCACATCTGCCAAATAATCAAGAACACAATACTTCTCAGTGTCAGTTGTTATTTGATCAATTCTCCAATTAGTTTTAAAATGACATTTAACTTGAATGTCATTATTATGTGTTGAATGAAAATATATTTCATTATTAATATCATCAAATTGTTCCATCGTTTTAAATTCGACGACATTACCACCGTTTCCATTAATTTTAATGGAAAGAGGGTCAATTTGGATATTCGATTGTATTTGAAGATTGGAAGAAACATTATTAGAAATGTTGCCGATTTGGGGAGAAACAACACTTGAAATTTTGTATTCGCCAGGTAATATGGATGAAGGAAATATACATGTTAAATAATCGGTGGCTAATGATTCTATTTTACATTCATATGGTTTTCCTGTCTTGATATTTTCAAGAACAACAAAATTCACATCCGTCTCCAAATTATTATCAAAAATTAAATTTTTTCCCAAAATCTTCAAAGAATTTTCTTCATCTAAAAACTTCGATTCTTCCCCAAATTCAGTTAATTGGGAAATTAACTGAGGATCATATAAGAAGTTACAAGAATCACACGAGATATTATGTGCTCCATTAATTGAAACTAAAACTTTCGCCGGTCCTGGATTACCTGGAGGAATCATACAAGTGATTGAACCAATTTCCTCTTTCATTTTACATTCTTTTTCGCCAATTTTTACTTGAACATTTTGATTATTTGATACACCTTCGATGTTTAACGTTATCAGATAGTTTCCCTGTGTTGAACCATTTATTGGGGAAACTCCATTAAAATCATATTTAAATTTGAGAATGATTTCTGCATCGGCATTTGAATGAATCAGAGATTGTCCGTAACCATCACCAATATTCACATCGAGCCAATACGATTGTCCATAATTTATTGGTGTGAGTAATTTCCATTGACAATGAATTTCATCTTTTTTAGTCAATTCATCAATTGAAATACATTGTGCCACTTTCTGTTTATCAATCACTTTAATACGACGAGGATAAACAGAAGAAGGATCGTTCAAAATATCATCTCTCTTGTTAAATTTCACTGCAAAAATTTGATGAGTCGAAGTTGCACTGACTAAATTCTCTCCCCGAATCACAGAAATTGTTTGATTGGAATAAATTTCATTAGAATCGATTGATTTTATAATAGGTGATAAATTTTTCATAAATTTAAAATTAAATTTCTTATTCGGACAATCATCACTCAGTTTTAATGATGCGGGCGTGTCATGTATTGGAACCAGTTGGTTATCAATATAGACTTTAACAGTATTCATCTGAGGATTATCAGTCACTTCAATGTCATCAGTTACGATCACTTTCCCCAACATTGCATAAGTCGAATTTTTCATCATTCTTCCACCACTAAAATAATAAGTACCAGCAGTTGAGAATATTCTGGAATATGTGCCATCTACTCTGGAAAATTCTCCACTTGAGAAACCATTTGACTTCTTTTCTCCATTAATTGTCACTTCCATAATTTTAATAGCTATGGTTTTAGTATAACCCGAACTATATTTCCACATCCATGTCACTTTTTGCCCTTTCTTTGCTAATATTATTCTGGGATGCCAATTAAAATTATCTCCGAACTCTTGAGAATACCCAGAATTATCGATTATTATTTCAGTAACACCGGAAGCCGTTTGACAAATCATTTTATCATTCTTACACTCCAACAATCGACATCTTCGATCTTCATTCATTGAAATAAAACTATTCGAACAATCGAATGGTAATCCAAATCCATAAACGGTTACATTCGTTCCACCATACCACGAACCACATTTTGGTGAGATATCGTAAATTCCGAATGCAAAATTAACTTCAACTTCTTGTAATTGACACACACTCCCTTCACATAGTCCAATCTTATAAATTCCATCTTCATCGATAGTCTCAGGTGTCTGTATAAAGATTTCTTCATCATCAGCTACAATTATTTTACTCAAATGTTTCTCTGTTCCAAAATAAACATTTGTGACGTTCTCCAATTTTTTACCTTTCAATATCATTACTTCTGTAAATTTCCGAGAAACGATTCTCTTTCTTTCACCATATTTCATTTCATAGTCTAGAATTTCTCCAGTAAGACCAACGATATTCAATTTCGTATTCTTTTTCGTTTTACCAACGGAAATAGTTTTTTCATTAAATTTTATTGATTTTATAACCTAAAAAGAATAAAGTTGTCAAATTAGTTTGAAACTAGAAAAAACATGATAGAACTTTAGAATTTAGTTGACAATCAAATAAAAGAAACTGATCATTGAAATAGATTAGAGAACATTGTTGGTCGTTTATTACCAAACTGTTGTTACAAGATGGAAAATATCGAGCAGTAACATTTATCATATTTCCATTAAATTCAACTTTATCAATTTGAGGAATAATCTCATCAATGGAATCTGCGGTGCTTCCTATTTTTCCGAAATTATCAGAAACCATTTCAATTGAAAGTGGACCATCTAAATACTTTTCTTCCAATAAACAAATAATTGTTCCTTTTTCAATTTCTGCCACCTCACAATATATTTTCTCATCTTTTGCATTAACAAAAGTTATTTGAAACGAATCTAAAGGTTGAGATCCAATTTCTTCCTTCAATTCAATCGATAATCGATTAGTTCCATCATTCGAAATTTTTATGATTGATATATTTGCCCGGACAGCGGCAACTAAACAATTTCCAGAGCAATTGGAATTAATTCCATTTATTTTCACCGTAACCGGAATTTTACTTGAATTCTCACATTCTTCCATCAACGGTCGAATAAAATCCCCAGGTAAATTATGATAAGCAAGAAAATGATCAGTCTTTTTCGTCGTCAATGTAGATCTGTCGTTAAATTCGATTTGTTCTTTGGAAACTGTTATTTTGAAATTTTTGGTCGTTTGAGGAAATTTTAGGACGAACTTCTTATGATCACAATTGTTGATAGTTGTTGTACTAACCACATTAGTGTATTCTTTCAGCTTTCGATAAATTGATGTTGGTCCTAAAGAAATATTTGAAATATCAATTGGAATGGATTCCAATAATTCTGGACTTTTGACCAAAAGATTCCCATTCAAACTAAATGCATCATCGCCAATCTTTTCTGCAACCGAATTTGAAGTATCTTTAGTGGAGACTATTTCAAGATCTTCTTTTCCAAACTGTTGACATTGCATTGATTTAATGAGGAATTTCAATGATAATTGATCATCATCATCTTCCGTTCTTTTTTGAATCGTTTTTGAATCAGATAACATAATCTGTTTATAATCGACATATATCTTCTTTTTTCTAATCGTTACTTCATCAACGAAACCATTACCATAAAATTCAATGTAGTCCACTTCCTTAATCTGTCGAGTAACGAAGTGCGTTATGTCAACCGTTACACATTCATAACTCCATTCTGAAAATGTTTTTTCCTCATTCATTACATCTACACCTTGTAAGTGTCGGCTCCAATAGAATGAATATTGTATTTTTCTAAGCGTTCCTTTAAATGCGAAACAAATCTAAAAGCATATTAAACATAAATGGTTTAAATGACGAGAATTAACCGTATTAAAGTTCCTCACTCTATTCTTTATATTTTCACCAACCGTCAATTTTCTCCAATTATCTAGCTTATATGAATAACGACCACAAAAACTTTCAACATCGTCACTACCTGAAAAATGGACAAGAACTTCTTGTTTCGATCCATCCGGCAAAAGTGAATTTGAATTTTTAACATATTTCGGACATCGATTCTGGAACATATTATCCAATTCCTTCACGATCTTTGATTTTTCATATGAAATATCAATGAAGGGCATTGATCTTACAGATCCAACTTTCCACCAACCAATTGGTATATTACTATCACTGCCTTCAATAGATTCTTTTGTAATAATGTCAGCAGTAGGATCATCAATGATTATTTCAAATTCTTCATCATTTTTCAAAATTGGATTCATTCTTAAGTTTAATTTGTTGTCATTATACTCAACAACCAATAATTGTTCGCTGCCATTTATTGATTGAAGGAGATCGCCATAAGCTTCAATTAATGGTATTACCATCAACTTTTCTCTTGCTTCTATGGCACATGCTGAACTGTTCGTTATTAGAAATGATGAACTGTAAACATTACCGAATTTCCAACGCACCAGTTTACCGATAAATTCAATAACGTTATAATTATTGACATTGCCCATTTCCAATGCAATGATTGGAGATGATGGAATTGTGTTTAGGGAGAAGGTATGGGTAATTTTTACATTTTGACCGGGTTCGTTCAATTTTAATTCAATATGCATTGAAAGTTGTTTGACGATCGGTGAATAACTTTGAGTTACATATCTTGTTAAGTATTGACGTAATTGGAATGAAGAAATTAAATTTAAACGTATTCGAATTTCATATTCCTCATTCTCCTTCAATTCCGTTGCGTTTTTCCATCTGATAAATCCGTTTTCCTTCAAATTTCTCATATAAACCTCCACTTTAGGTCCATAATCTGATGTAAATGGAATTTTTATGACAAATCTCATGAATCCTTTCATGGAAGGATCATACTTCCATCCAGTTACAGGAAATCCATCCACCCAAGTTCTTTTGGAGGCCGTAGAAACTGTTTCGTTTTCAATAGAAATATCTTGGTTCCATTCGTAAATATAAGCTCCTCGATTTCCTAAACATTGTTTCCCCTCTTCATTAATTTCATCCAATTTACAAGAAATGAATTGATCTGTATTCTCCAATAGTCGACAACGACGAGATCCAACATTCACTTCAATCGGTGATTCAGTAGCATCGAAAAATTTACCATCAATCCTCAACACACTACCTTTCTGAAAGACGATATTGGAGGGATAAACATTCTCGATAATAGCATATGTTTGATGCATATAAAGTTGTTCGTCAGGAGATATATGCCAAAAAGTTGGTTTGGTTCGTCCCACGTCACCAGAAATCAAAACACTTGCATTTTGATAGCCAACATAACCTCCTTCATTTTTACATTTTATTTCGTTAGTAGTAAGACCGTACAATTGCTCTTTGTCACCAGGTGAACCTTTTTGATCGAATATTGCACTTTCGTTAATCATATTACATTTGGCACCTCCGATGAAAGCTCTGATATTTATTTATTTATTGGATTCAATTTAATTGGAAATTTTATTTTAAAATAAACCGTAAAATTCTTGGATCGTTTTGTTGACCAGAATCGCTACCAAATATATTCGTTTTAAAGGAACCTTTGAAAGAAAGAAGTCTTCCCGGAACAGTCACACTTTCACTTACGCTTGTCAATGTTGATGCTTTTTCATATCGGTGATATAGTCCGCGCTTCATATGTTCAGAGACACTATCCACTATTACATGAATTGTGTACGGTCCTGGGGGCATTTTACTGGAAAAAAATTTTCATAAAATAGTTCAATATCAAACTAAAATTTTAACGGAGTATAACAAGTCAATTGGTGTGAGTTACATTTATCCGGATGTATTTCACATGGGTAACTTTTAAGATTATTTCTTAGGAAGACTTTATTTCCCAGGTTTGGATTGTCGAAGTTGAATGTTGTTTTTGAGAAATCTTCCCCAAATATAAACAACATAACGCCATCGCTGAGGATGTAATGAGGTGCGAAGTCGGTTATTCGTACAGCACCGCCTAGGAATTTGAATGAAAGTTGGATTTGTTTTTGAAGAATATAATAATGAAAATTCGTAACTTCCTCCAAAGAATATAGCGAATAAAAGAAAAAGCAGCATGTTGATTTATAGGAACAACATCTAATTTCGATATAAGCAAAATCTAAAATTTGAACTAATAAAAATTTAATAGTGAAACTTAAAGACCAAATCTTATTCGCTTTTTATACAAATGGATGACAGTACTGGTTCCTGTTCAAATAAAACTTTATATTTCAATCAGTCGCCAAGGCAAATAAATCAAAGTATAATTATAATTGAAAGGCGAAGGATTTCTTCTCCACCCCTCAATCATGCAAATGGTCAATACCATTATACATATAATCATTATTTTTCAGGTAACTTAAATGTTTTCAGTACCATGAAGTCTAGGTACTCAAAAGTTTTTTCAAAATTTTCTCAAATCTTCCTCGTTTTAAAAGATGTATCTTGATATAAAATAATGGTTGTTGATATTGCAAAACCTTTTATAGAAGTAGAAAGAAACCATTGTGTTATACCCAATTTCTTCAGAATCTCCAAAATTTTAGAAGTCACTATATAATTTAAAACGGTTTTATTATTTTTATTGACATATCTGTCAACAAACCAATTGGAGTGTTATATTAAGAGTTCTTTGTTTTAATTGCGTATCGAATTATTCCACTTAAATGATGCTAAAATTGAAATAAGTTCCTTTCTTCCTTTCTTTCTTTCACTGGCAATTTAATGAATAGGAATTTACTCTGCGTAAAAACTAATTTTCATAATTTTCGTGAAGGATCGATATTGATTATAATCAACAAATAAACAAGAAAAATTTTCATGTCCATTAATGTTAATTGTCAACAAACCTTCGACTAATTACTTTTTATGGATCATTTAAACGGCCTGTAAAAGAAAACGATTTCTGATAAAAAGAGTTACGTAATAAAACAAGATAAATCTCTATAAATCACTTCAATAATAAAATAAAGTGTTGTTGGGAATTAACCAAAAAAAGAGTAAAATAAAAATAAATTAATATCGTATATTGAAAAATTGAAGCTAATTAAATTAAATATTTTAAAAACATTTAAAATTACAAAATTATTTAAGTAATGATATTTCAGAGAAACTTTAAATTTCTCATCTATTTTATTCAATCAAATAGATTTCGTTTTTTATCATTTTCGGCATTGTTTAAAGGAAGAATGTCTAACGATCAAGCGAAAAAGAATGTGGGATATGCGGCAGTTGAAGGCGAATTAAAAGGAGCTCGGAATGATATGATCATCGGTATTGGTAGTGGAAGTACAGTGGTTTATGTGATTGAAGCATTGGCGAAGAAGATGAAAGATGAATCATGGAGAATGATTGGTATTCCCACATCATTCCAATCACAACAATTATTAAGAAAGCATAAGATTCCTCAGAAAACTTTGGAAGAGGAATATGATATTTCCATCACATTTGATGGTGCCGATGAATGTACGATGAATGAATTGAATATTATTAAAGGAGGAGGTGCCTGTCAATTGGGAGAGAAGATGGTAGCTTTCAATTCAAAAAAATTGGTGATTGTGGCAGATGAAAGTAAATTCTCGGAAATATTCGGATCTAAATTTTCGCGAGGAATTCCCATCGAAGTTATTCCGGTAGCAGCTAATTATATTATGGGACATATTAGTAGAAAGTACAAATCTTTTACACAATCGATCGATATCCGTATGGCGAAAGAGAAAGCTGGTCCTGTCATTACTGACAACGGCAATTTTATTATAGATTGGAAGATTATTGCGGGAAAAATGATAAACAATAAATGGAAATCGATATCGAATGAATTGATCTCAATACCAGGAATCGTTGAGACGGGTCTCTATATCGGAATGGCGGATATTGCTTATTCCGCAGATTCTTCCGGAAAAGTTCAAGTTTATACGAAGAAATAGATTAGAAGAACATAGAGAATAAATAAAAATTTAATCGAATAAGAAAAAACGAATTGTTGAAAAATGTGAGAAATTTAAATTTAATTATCTCCAAATCTTAATAATTCCTTCTACGTCACTTGAAACGAAATGTGACAATTCAGATGATGTGAAAACTTGACAATGTGTCATAATATTTTCATGATGAACATTTCCATTACTGATCACTGAACAATGTCCACCATTCATACTATTATTTATACTATCCATAGTATTGCTATTATTATTATTATTATTGTTATTATCATCTAATGAATTAAAAAATTTGCGAGTTGTTTCGTTGTTGAGTGGAACATTCATTTCGGATATGGATTGTTTTGTGTCATTTTCTTGTATCTTATAAATTCGATGATTGCGATGACGGTCAATCAAATCGAATTTATTCGGAACACAAATAAAACTTTTGTCAACTTGTTCCATATTCAAATATCGGATACGACTATCCGATCCTCCACATAATATCCATTCGCCTGTCAAATCGGAACAAATGGATTTTATATAAGAATCCTTGAATTGGAAAAGAGAAGAGAATAATAAAGAAGAAATTTTGAGAAAAAAGTAACTTGGCAATCGGGTACTTTGAATGACCAAGAAGGAATGTCGTGAGAAGAATCGAGACAAAATAAATCTAAAGAGTTTTGTCCTTGATAAGCGACAGCTAATGTATTCGATATCGATCCACGATACATTGAATGTAATGCTGTTATTTCACTTGCTACAAATATATATTTAGGAATAAAATTAAAAATAATATTTAGGGAATAATCATTGTAACAATTGGGAGTTTCATAGACTTTTAATGGAACTCCACAACGCATATCCCAAATTGTCACAATTCCTTTATTTGTTCCACTGGCAACCCATCTCGATTGACATGCATCAACAGTTAAATGAGTAAGAGCTCCATTAGATACCGGTGTTCGATATAAGTGTGTAGGATTTCTCATTCGACAATCAACTCCCACAATATTTCCACAACTGGTGCCATACATGAGAGTATAAGAACCGAGTCCACCTCGTATTTGAGAAGTGGATGGAATATCCATTAAACCGATCGTTTCATAATTCGTTGAATCGAACCACTATAAAATAATTTCAGTCAAATTTCAAATAAATAAAAAAAATAAACTTCTAGACATGTTGGATGTCCATCCATATCCGTTAAATTAAAGAATTTATGTTGATTAATTTCACATCGATTTAAAGCTGATATCGAATCCTTCTCACAATGGAATGTCGATAAGTTGAAGATACATTTTTTTAATAATAGATTCATCCGTTGATTCGGATCAGAAATACATTGTTTACGTAAATGTGTTTGGAAGAAACCGTCGAGAATGGTTGGATAATATGAATTGCTACTTTTGTTCGATTTGGTTGAATAAATTATTTCTTTATCACAATTCAAATCAGTAATTATCAATTGATTATTTGTGGTTATTAAGGAGATGATGTATGGATTACCATGACAAAATCGTGCGGAAACTATATTACTATCGAATTGTTTCTGATGAATTGATTGAACTATTTTACTTTCTTCTCCGATTAAAGTATTCATTTGACGCATATCCCATAATTTCAAATGTCCTCCAGCATCTGTTGATAACATAAATGAATTACCTGTAGCACGATGTAATTGAAGTGCAGTGATTGATGATTGATGTTCGTTCAAATGTAGAATGAGTTCACCTTCCGGTTTCCAAATATCTTGATAATAGATTGATGATCTAATATGTTCATCATAGCGATCGATTGTCGCTTGAGCATCTCGACTAGTATTAATATTTGTAATTGAATCAGTATGTGTCAGGAGATGTGCACGTTCACCCATCTCTTCTGTTGCCGTCCAACTTTTCGCTGCCGTTCCCAATAATTCAACGGAAATTATATCGGTATAGAAGTAATAATAAAACAAATGTCCCAACTTCGACGAATGACTGAGACGTCCCGAATAATTATTTCTCACTTCCATATAAGAGAGAATTAATTGAATTGTCAATTCAGCTGCACGATTCTTCAGATGTGGTTTCATTGATGAAACTAATAAAGAATTTGTTGATGACAATTGTGCAGCGGGAAAAGAAGAAAATGGAATTTTATTATGAATCTGTTGAATTGCCACATCCCAATCATTGATTTGGGAGAGATCGTTCAAATATTTCCGATATTGTTCATTGTGAGCAATGTAAATATAAAAAATGTGTTTCATTGATGAATTCAAATTGAAGAGATAAAGAAGATAAAAGAAATAAATTGTTCGCATTTGTTCGAATGAGAATGTTTTCTTCTCTGTCATAGCCAACGTTTGTTGACTTGAACTATTTTGATTGTTTATCAATAAATTTCTATTAATATCCATACCAGTTAAATTTCTTCGATGCTCCTTCTTAATATCCACATTATCAGTCGGTTGTAATGGAGTCATAAACCAATTACTAAACCCAACTGTCTGATTATTGTCAACAGAGAAACGATTGGATTTCGATAGAGCAGGATTCTCTTGTGAAATCATTGATATCTCATTAATATCTATCTTTTTTAAATTTCGATTATTTTGTCTTTTCAATTTGGTTAGACGAATGAAATTTTCATGAGATAATATCGGATGTAAAATTCCTGATATTAAATCATTATAACTGATAATATAATCATCATCATTCAATGTAAATAGAGTAGTGATAGATTCAGATAAATTATATAATTCTGTTTCATTATTCGTCAACTTCTCTAAATACCAGGGAGTCATTGGACGTTGTCCCGATGAGAATTCGACACAATTCCTTTGTTTCAAACAAGAAAGTAGAACGATATATTCGTAGAATGTGGAGACATTATTCAAATTGTCATTATCATTTAGGAAGAGTGCATATAATCGATCGGAGAATAAAGAAGGAATAAATTGATGATTACCATTATTCTTGAGAATAGTTCGATATAAATGTTTCAATTGTAAAAAGAATTCTTTCAAATCATTATTCACTTTCACCAAATTTAATTTCTTTGAATTTCTTTTGGACTTTTTATCATTCTTCTCATCAACAACATCATCATCATCACCAGTATCATGAATCGACTTAATATCTTTAGATTCGACCGGATATTGTTTCAAAAATTTTTTCTCGAATTCTGTTGTTTGGAAACAATAATCAGCTAATCGTTTCGCTGTAATTATATCCAGATCGTTCGATGTAAATAAATGATATGAATTGACGAATGGACGTCGCATATAATCTTGGAAGAATTGTGAGAATTCTTCTTTCATATAATTCACATTGATATTTTCAAAATTATCTGGATATCGACTATTGAACAAAAATAAAGTTATACCATTCTTCGTCTTTCTTAGAGGCCAATTGTTGATTCCACCAGATTTCGGTAATTCCATTCGATGACAATTTTCCGTTAATCTGATATTGCGATGTTGGATCCGTTTTGCACATTCCATCAAATATCTGAGAATATTAACTAAATGTTCCTGTTCATATTTGACATTTCTTAATAATCTTTCTATTTGATTAACAACATTGAGTAATTCATCATTTCCAATCAATAAATGAGCACTCTTCGTCACACGACTACTAATGGATGAGGCGGATATTGATGTGAATGGACCGGAAGAATTCCTCGATGATTTATTCCGAATATTTGTTGATGATTGAGAATTGGTTACGTGATTCATCGAATGTAATGGTATTCGGTCCGAATAAATAAATCGATATAACGACGTTATAATTTTATTTTCACTAACGGAATTCTTTATGAATTTCTCATCATTTTGCTCTCGATATTTCAAATAAACATATTGAATATATTGTTGGATGATTGTGGGTGATAAGGAGAGAACATCTCGAATAAATGTCAAAGGAAATTGTTCTACCAAATCATCCATCGCTCGTTCGATGTCGAACAATTTCACTACCAAATTATTGATATGGAAACATTTTTCATTTCTTTCTAATTCCAATTGATGAATTCGTTCTCTTCGAACATATCGTTGATATTCAATCGATTCCGTATCTATATCATCGATCTTCTCATTCCATTCCAATTCGAATGATGATTTCCGAAAATATGATTTGAAAATTGTTATGATTCGTTCGATTGCACTTAAATTAATCGATTTTATTGCCATCTCTTTCGTCATTCCACCATGCCAATGAGGGAAAAGTATTTGACGATAAACAGCTAAAGTCAAATGAATAATTTCTTTATTTGGATAAGTTAAATTTGATTGAAGATAATCGATGAAGAATTCCAATTTCTTCACACAGAACACATTGAGAGATATCAGTTTCCTCAACATCTTCAAACAAGCGACACGTACCGTTTCTTCGTTGTCGAAGATTCCCTCTTCGAGAAACGTCTTAAAATTCACAATTTCATTCATTGGCAAATAAATGACGATGTTCGTCAGTGTTTCATAGAATTGATGTCTCAGTTGCCAATTTGGATTGTTGTTGAAGAAGGTGAGTGTATGCTTCAATATCTTATCACCTAACTGATCTGATTGACAATTCTTTTTTAACAAACTCCCAATATATTGGAGGAAGACGAGACGTATGGATTTGTCATTATCCGTTAGAAATAGTTCGACGAATAAATCTAAAAATTTCATTAAACTCTTATTTACATCGACGAACAATAGTTTCACTGTGGAAACATCATTTTCATTTTCTTTCAAATTCATTTCATTCTCATCTAATTCATTCTCTAACAATGTTGATTGTGTATCATTTTCACTCGTCCAATCACTAATTTCTTTCGCCCATTTTACTGATTCGTTTAATATTATATTATCATTCTTATTATTCTCATATGACTCCTTAATCTCCATGAAAACTTTTTGAATATTTTTATGATAATCAGTCGCAATCAATATAAATCGATTAATATATTTCGCTAATAAATATTTCATATAATTCGAATTACTTATCATTAGAACACTCGTTGTTGTTGGTGTTGTTTGGATGAATGAGGAAAGGGGAAGATCATTTATTGGAGTTTCATTCAATTTATTCGATTCATCATTCACTGATGTTGCTGATATGGCTGTATTGGAGGTAGTTGACGATGATGACGAATTGATGGATAATGTAGAATATCGAATAATATCGAAAACATTCTTCAATTGTGGCAGGAGATATGATACATATAAATAAATATTATCATAACTCGGATTGACGATGATGAAATTTGTTAACAATTTATCAATCAACATAAACGATTGACAAACGATCGATAATGATTGTGGTGCTAAACGGATATCAGCTGAATGCATCATAATATCGTCATATTGATAAAATGATTGAATATTGAAATTATTGGAGAATGTCTGTGGCATAATGAAATTTCCGATGAGTATCGGAATAAATCGGTCGACAATTATTTGAGAAAATATTAAATAATTTTTCCAATACTTATCATTCGATTTCTCCTCAATTAATTCATTTAACAACAATTCATTTTTATTCAATCGAATTCTTTCATAAATATCTTCAATAATTAATTCTAATAATTTCATCGATTGGATCTGTGTTTCGTTTGAACGCACTTTTCGACAATATTCCAATATAACGTTAAATATAATTAAATTTCCAAATATTTCATTCGTCATCAATCGCAATTTCTCTTTCGTTAATTGTAAAGAGAATAATTCGATTAACATATCGGGTGGAAATGAATTCGTTCCATTCATCGATGATACTTGAATTAATGGATGGAGAACTGTCGAGAAATTTTTGGGAAAGATTCGACCTTTATATTTGTTCAATAAATCTTTCGCTGATAATCGTTTGTTGGGTTGAATTTGAACCATATCCCTACACAAATTCCTGATTTCTACATTCTCCACCATCAGCAATCGTTGTTCAATATCATATTCACCTTTCTTGTAAGCGAGTAATAATGCCATTGTAAATGGTGGATGATGATTATTGGAGAATAATTCCAATAGAACACAACCAGCACTAAATATATCCATCGTCCACGATTTCTTCATTAATCGACTATTCTCCTCATTGCAACATACACGTTCTGGAGCTAAACAACATGTTGTTCTCCACGAAGAATCAAAATAAAAAATGAAATCACCATCACTTACTGACGACGGTTTGAATGTGGCGAAATCAGACAGGAATAACCAAGATGTTGATGTCAATAAAATATTCTCCATCTTTATATCACCATGAACGATGTTCATCGAATGTATTTGTTTCAACGATTCTAATAATTGAAAAGTGATCCATCGTTTTTCGATATCGATCAATGGAATAATCGAATGAATTCGTTCGTAAAGATTCATTTTGACGAATGGACGTATCGTTATCGCCCAATTATGTGAGGCAATGTAAAAAATGTTATAAAATGATAAACAATTACTCGTTTGTTCGATAGATAATTCGGATAATTGTCTCATTTGATAATCGAAATTATTCACTTCATTATTCATTAAACGATTTATTGAAATGTCTTTTTGATTCCGATTCGTATCATTCGATTCTAAAGAGATTTGTTCGTTCAATTCCTTCTTACCATTCGCACCATTATTCTTCATTAAATTTCTTTGATTCTCATCCAACGTTAAATTGATGAATGGATATACTTTCACTACACATAAACAATTCGTTGTCTCATCAATCGCCACAGCTGATTTTGATAATCGAGTCGTTCCTAACGCATAAGAGAACTTATAATTACTCAACAATTTCTCATCAAAATATTTCTCTATCGGTTCATATTGGAACCGATTACTATGATTACCCATTCCTTCAGCTAATTTAACATAATTCTAATTCTACAAAAGCGAAAAATGGCAAAAGAAAATAATTTAGAGAAATTTAAATAATATTATAATGTAATGATTTATCGTTTTTAGTAAAATCCACGAATTGGTCGTTCTTTGTATAGCACACCGGGATATGGTATGGGACTATATCCGTAATAGATGAGAATATGTCCTAAAATGAACGGATGTCACAATCAGATGTTCAGATATTGATAATTCAATCACATTAACCGAGAACAACCACAAAAACGATGAGAAATGATGTGAAGTAGAATGAGAATGGTAAAGTGACCCAGTCATTTCGAATTCCATCTTCTAAATCTTTTTTACTTTTCGGAGCTTTTTCTAACAATTTATAATATTTTTCAGATTCCATCTTTTTTATTTGTTTTTAAATTTACTCTAAAATTAATATTATATTCGTGTGAACAACAAAATAAGTAAAAATTAAATAATTCTCTCAAAAACTTAAAATTCAAAATATTAATTTTCTCATTTATCTAAAAGCAATTTTTTCTAAAAAATAACCTTCAATTATACCACTCAACCATTATTTTAATGTTTATTATGTTTGGAAAATCATCATTCTATCATATCATATATCATCATGGGCTTTCATGAATGTTAATTTAACTTTTAGCATCAACCTAAATGATATCTACTTTAATATATTTAATTGATCGTGCCAAGTTGAAATTCGAAAATACATCTTGTTTTAGTTTTTTTACGAACAATCATCGTAGTTAACTTGTATTGTACATTAGATTGTCATCGTTATTCGTATTACAATGGTTTCCATGGTCAAAGTTTAATTCGTGTTTTAAAAAATTTGGTTCTATAATTTTAAGCAACGACTAGTTTGAAAAACGAGTTTTAATTGTTGACAGGCCAATATTCATAAACTTCATTGTTCGTATATCGGCTAATAAAATTAAGTAGGAAGATGTTTGTTCAAGAAGACTTTAGACGATAAGGATAAATTTGACATTGGTTGGAAATTGTGTTTCAATTGAAAAAACAGAGTGATTGCTGCGTTTATTATTTATGAGTCGAAAGTTAAATGTTTCTCTGTTTAGTATGATATTGTGCAATCGGGGAAAGTAAATCGATAACTATCAATTTTTACGACAACAATAGTTAAGTAAATATGACCACTGAACGATAATACGAAATGTGTTATTAATGCTAATCCGTTTTTGATCGATTTCGTTCATGCAATTGGTAAATAATCCATTACTATTTAAATGGTACGAACAACAGTTGAGGAAAAATTTCAGTAAAAGAATCATTTTTTAGTCAAACTCATTTTAAACGGGTCGGTTTAGAAATGAAAGATTTGTGCAATATTTTAATATTTCTCTTTATCCGTTGGTCTTTGTCGGTTTCTGATTTCCAGTAATCTCTTATTTTTTGCATATTTATCTAGTTTTTATCGGATTAGTGATCTGTGCGGAAGAGGATACCACTTGTTATCAATGTGGAAGTCATGCCGATCAAACGCAAAGTGCTTGTGTAAAAACCCTTGGTAGTATTGAGGAGAAATCCTGTAATTTTACTGCTGGTTTCTCTTGTTTGGTTAGTAGAAATTGAAATTTCATATTGTTCATATTGCATTAAAATTTTTAGACATTTGTGAAGCATGAAAACTGTACATCCAATTCACTGGTTGTTCGAGGTTGTTTTACTAACGGCATTACTTTGGATGGTTAAAATTTGTTCATTTTCATTTATTCGACGAAAGCAAAATATTATTTCTAGTAGGATATGAGGTAAAAGATAGCGCTTGTACTACGTCAAACTGTAACAATATGGTTGTAGATTGTGATACTAAGAAAAGTGGATCGATTAATTTAATGTATAACTCGTTGACGGTTTTATTGACCGTGTGTATGGGATTTATGACAACTATGGTAAATTAATTCAACAACCAATCTCGAACAACATATGAAGAACTGAAAGCAACATTTTGTTTAATTTGAATATTTGACAACTTTACAGTAATTTTGACATATTTTAAAGAACTACTTCGTGATTTTTTCTATTCGGACTAATTTTGTAAGCGTCATTTCAGTTTGGGACAAACGTTTTTAAATTTTATTAATAATTCGTAATATAAAATCGAAATAAATCTTTGTGTTTTATATTAGTCATTCTGATGAATATCGGTCAATTATTTGATATGATAGACGGACGTGTTTAACCACGTCAAATAGCCGGGCTTCGTTTATTTCTGATCGTACGACAATCATAATGATCATTGTATACTGATTTAACTTTAACGATAATCGCTTTAGTTAAATGACGTGGTCTTTCATTTAAACGAAAACGTTCTACTCCACATCTAGTAGGCAGTAAAAAAATGAATATACACAAATTAGATAATAGTAAAAGAAACCGATCGTATAAAATCAAATCACCAAAAGCTGAATTGAAATAATCATGAATATTCTTTGGACCAAACCAATCTTGGAAAATTTGAATATTTCCTGTTCCTCCATTGACTTTGTAAATCTCCACCAATTTTTCGGCGCGTCTCGCCCATGGAACGTTAACAACAGATAATGTCAAATCGTCAACTTTCCTCTTTTCAGTTATTTCACTCATCGACTTTGCCCATCTATGAAAAGAATCAATATCATTCTTGAAGAATTTCTTAGACTAACGTTCTCACTTTCTGATGACAAGTATGACACCCAGAACTAAGAAAATGTAAAATTGTTACATTTTGTTTGGGGATTATCGGTTGATCAGTATTGGTAACTAGATCTCGCCGAGTGCAAAATGCAGCTAAGCATAACGTTGCTAAGATTGATACTACCATCACTTCTTAAATTAAGTTAGTAAAAAAATTATATCTGCCCCTACGTCTAACTTAAACATCCTTTCGACGTTCATAGAAATATGGCCTTCGTCCATCCTTAAAAACGCTCAACTCATTTGCCTTCACTATAAATTCATGTTTTGCATATCTTTTATTCACATGGAATGGAAATCTGTTATATAAATATTCGTTCTTCGTTTGTACACGGGAAGAGGGCTAATACTTTTCACTTCATCTCTCTTATCTCTTTTATTATCTAACATCCGATCATCAACTAGTTCATCATGTAATAGAACAAGATAATCATTCGTTTCGTAATTCTCATTTTCTTTGTACATTCTTTCATTATTTCCATTTTATTATCTGTGCAGTAAATATATTTACTGAATTTCGTTTATTTTATTAATGAAAAACATATTTACATTCAATTTTATCATTATAATGATACAAATACATATATGTATGAACGCTGCTAAAATGTCTTGTTTGAAATATTTTTGAGGGGAAATGAATTGACTTCAATGAAGTAATGAAATATTTTGATGAATAATTTATATGATACAAAATATATTAGATGAATTTCATTGTAAATAATTTTATTCTGAAACACTTTTTCTGATGAAACTGTCCTTGGTCCAACGTTTTAATTATTGGAAATCAAAACAGCTAAATTGATAATTTTTTTAAAAAAAATCAGAGAAACAATTCATCTCACAGTCAGTCAATAGACTTTTCGAAAGAGTTATAATGGCCACTAAAATTACTCCATCCAGTTTTAATAAAAGAAAATGAACAATTCAATTGTAAAATTTCAATAGTCAAGATATTCCAAAAGCTATGTTAACTAACATAGTAATGTGATTTGTCAGGGTTAAAAAACGTCAATAAATGAAAGAATAAAATAGATGTTTTGAACAATAGTGTGCGGCATAGTTTGATACTAAAATAATTTTCGATAAAAGGTCATTCATTATACGAATTATTGTATAAAATTTCATACTAGCTTTCTATTCAATATTACTACAATTCTACCTCCCTCATTTCGAGGTACTATATATACTTATTTTTATTGAAAATATTATTCCACCTGAAAAATTATTACATTTTTGAAAACATTAA
The DNA here is from genome assembly GCA_023231475.1 of Seison nebaliae. Lineage (NCBI taxonomy): Eukaryota > Metazoa > Rotifera > Pararotatoria > Seisonacea > Seisonidae > Seison > Seison nebaliae. The sequence continues at coordinate 2,822 of JALJEE010000135.1, read as the reverse complement.
ATCAAATATTATGAATAAGTTTGTGACAATCGTCGTTTTGTTCATTTGTGGTTAATATTCTTATACTGACATGAGTCCAATTTATATGTACACGATTTTCTTATAGTTTTGGATGTTAGTCATACGGTGGAAAGTTGTACAATCAATCATTGTATAAATGGAGGTTCATGTATGGGTTAGATCTAAAGTTCTCCATCAATTTTTCAGTATTACTGATTTTCAGGTAACGAGTGTATATGTCCTTTCGGATATACTGGGATATTGTGCGAAAAAACGGCAGATATCTACAATAAAGCATGTCGCAGTATGCCATGTCTTAACGCTGGAACATGCATTGATGATGCAGGAAGATATGTTTGTCATTGTCCTAGGACATTCACAGGTGAACGTTGTGAAACATTTTTGAAAGATTTCCCAACGAGTCCATGTTCAAACGTTACGTGTGTTAATGGTGGATACTGTATTGTTAACAGTAACGCTTTTGTTTGTAAATGTATCTTAAAATACGCAGGAAAATTTTGTGAAATTACATTAAACAATCAATCAGACGGACCGTGTGCCGGACAATGTTATAATAATGGTGAATGTGTAGGTGTAAATGGACAATATTCCTGTCGTTGCCTACCTCAATATAGTGGGAAACGTTGCGAAATAAATAACAACGTCATCGGAATCGAGCCATGTGTTAGTTATCCATGCTCAAATGGAGGATCCTGTATAACCACTGATTTTTCATATTATTGCAAATGTCCCCGAGGGTACACCGGAATGCAATGTCTAATCAGAGATTTAAATCCGTGCATACCAAATCCGTGTCAAAATTTTGGATTATGTGAGAAAAGGAATGGCAATAGCTTTTGTAGTTGTCGCAATTCATTCTATGGAAAGTTTTGTGAAATTAGAGTAAGTTATAATGCTGCATGTCTCAGTTATCCTTGCCAAAATGACGGAGAATGTTTTGAACTTTCTTCGTCATATTATTGTCAATGTACTATGGGATTTGTTGGAGAGAATTGCGAATTAATGATGGTTTCAAGTGCATCAGAAACAAAACTATCGGTATCATCCTTATTCTTCATATTGGGATCGGTCACATTCTTTTGGCATTAATTGCTTTAATAAAACTTTCTCATTATGATAACATTATCTTAATTTAGTTAAATAGTCGTTTCGATTTAACATTATATTATTGTAATAAGATAAATTATTAATATTCAGATTCAAATCTAACTTGTAAGTTGTTTCCAATCGAAAACCTTTAAGCATTTTCATTCATGAGAAGATTACCAATGTTTGTAGGTAATATATGTTATGTCATTGAATATAATTGTATCTTATTCTATTTTATACTGCAATTATATATTCATAAAAATTTATACATAATTGTACGCTATCTGTATTGACTCTGTGTTGGGTGTAAATTTCAGAGGGAACAGAGTTTTTCCTATTCCATAATTTGATTCTCGGACATAAGCCATCCTGGATTTTTTTCTTTCGCGCAAATTTGAAATAAAAAATGAAAGTTTCGAAAATGGAAAAAAACGTTCCAGGAGAGCTTCATTTTTTTTCATGTTTCATCAGGAAAGACAAACGAAGGGAATTTAAAGAAAAAAATCAACTAAAAATGATACGGACAAAGATTACAATTGTTTTAAAACTATTCGTTCGTTTTTATTCAATTACCTAATACATAAGATTCACTTAATAGATATTCTAATGAATAGAACATATATAGTATTACTCTAAAACACGAATTTCGATATCTGTCCTCATGTAACTGGTAGACGAAAGAATCGTATCAAATTTAAAGATAATGAATATTAAACAAATTTTTTAACACTTATCAACTACGATAAAGTAAAGCTGATTTTAGTTAATATTGCTTAAAATGAAATGTCCCCAAAGGAATTTAGAGACTATATGAGGGGAGAATTATTGGTTAGTTTCTTTTGTGGACATAACGATAAGATAAATATCTGATATTTCAAACGTTTCTGTTTATCCTTCACAGAAAGGTTTCTATAGATTAGATAATTTACAATGGACTATTAATATCAAAATAAAATAAGAGTTTTATGAAAATGTTAAAAAAAAAACCAGTAATATTTCTTATTTTCCAATTATTCTTAAAAGGTTAGATCACTTTCGCGATAATGACTAATCGATTTTTTAATGGAAAGTTTCATCTTATAGCGACACATCACCATGCAATGGAGTTCAGTGTAATAACAATTCGGTCTGTCAAAGTTATATCACAAAATTACTGATACTGGTTTAGGCATTGATGTTTTAAAATTTGCTAAATTTGTAGAAGGAAAATGTCAATGTTCTCCTGGTTTTTTTGGAACTAAATGTGACATCCGTTATGGAAGAATGATTGCAAGTAATGTTAAACATAATTGCAATCCATCGCCATGTGAACATGGTCAATGTATTTCAATAGAATTTTCCTACGAGTGTATATGTACAAAGGGTTTCACAGGTAAACATTGTGAGACTTACAGCGGAACATCATCATCTAATTCAATCGTCGACAAATTTTTATTAATTGTAATTATAATGTCTTGTTTCTTTTATTTTGAGGAAATTTTCTATCGTTAATTTTAAATTTTTATCTAAAGTTTTACTTAGCAAATAAACATACAGTAGAAATTTAAAGTAATCGGACACTTTTACGTTTTTATAAAACAGCTCATAACTTCTGTTCTATGAAGTATATTTTGTAAAAGTGGATATCACAAAATAGCCCTATTCAAGCTCTTAAAGATAGTGCAAAAAAATTTGAAAAAATTAAAACATTTCATGCATTAACAGGGCATTTT